>JBBYHQ010208020.1:0-24328 GCA_038382645.1 Spergularia azorica
TCACTATTAACGATTCAAAATTCGAACTTTTAGTAAATTTATTATATATTGAGTTAATCATACTATAATAGTATAAGGCACGATACGTGTCTAGTTTTTTTTATTTAATCTTAGGAAATGGACACGGTTTTTTTTTAATTGGACACGAACCATACACAAACGCTTGACACGACACAAACTACGTCGTTTTGACAAAAAATAAAATTAAAAACTATTTTTTCTCTCTCCTATTCTAATTACATTAACAGGTAATACAACATGTGTTACTTCTCTATCTCCATTGTTTCCCCTCTTCCTCCTCCAACCGAATCTTCCTCCTTCGACCGGCGCCGCCTCAACAAACCTCCTCCGATCAACATCGAGTAGCGATCCCACCATTACAGCCCACCTTCACCCTAGCGCACCAACCTCACTTCTGCCTACCCACGCAAATTACGCATAATTGAAAAAACCTGCATTCAAATTACTTGTTAGTTTTGTTTTTTGACGTGTTCGTGTCCTCTAATTTTCAAAGTGTTGTGCCACGTATCCATATCGATGTCCTTCTCCGTGTCCGAGTCTCTATCGAGTGCTACCCCAATTCATGCTACATGAATTTAAAAAAAAAAAAAAAATCTTATACGTTTGATAGTCTAGTAAAAGGTAGTATGAGTTTTAATGAAGCCAATATGCTACTTAATCTGTTTGATTGTACGTTTTTAGTATCTATATTTAGTAGTCGTACATGTTCAATTAGTTTTTAGTTGTTGAGATAGATGATAGATGTTTCAGTAGCTATTAGATGTTAGGATGTACTCCGTAGTTGTTAGATGTTAAGAAAGCTACCTATTAACAATGACATGTTTATTATGATCACTATATGTTGAGTTATTATAATGACATATGTCATAAAATTACAAAATAAAAATCAGGAACACCACTTTTCAAGGTGAAAATAATGCTACTTATTACATCAGCAAAAGCTCCATAAAATGAAATAATGCTACCTATTACATCAGCAAATGCTCCATAAAATAATCGACAATTCTTCAAATGCTAATAATAAATGTAAAGTCAAACATGTCAACTTAAACATTGTCAAAATGTTAACCGATATCTTCTAGTGCCCACTTTTGCAGGCTTGCAGCTACTAATTATCAGTTACTACCCTCCGTCCAACCATAAATGTCCTATGTCTTTTGGGCACGCTGATGAGGAGGACGTACAGGTATATGAGTTAATCAAAAGTCCAAGTTTTTTTTTTTTGTTAATGAGATAGATATAATACTGAGCTAATTTATGTAATTTTGTAAAATTTTGATTAACCGATTAATTTGTGGAGCATCCTGAATATTCCAAAATATCGTGAGTATAAAGTTTAAAGTTGTTTGGAGGATAATAAGCTAATATATCTCGTGCTATCCAAACACACCCAGATTGATCGACTCAAACAAATTCGATGAAACTTAATTAAATCACGTACCCAAACAATAGAATATCTTTCCATCCAAATCTATTTAGAAAACTCTGCCGCAAAAAATAGAGAGCTTCATTTTTCAAATTAAAATTTGGCAGAACAATAAAAACAAGGGACGGGCAACTGCAAAGACTGACTGACCATGGTGGTCAAATCTTCTAGGGGAAGAATGTCCGCCCGTAAAACAAGGCAGCAGCAGCAGCCACATCAATAAAACCAAAACACAAATATCCCCAAAATTACTCCAAACCCCCTACTAAATCCATTTTAAATTTTAAAAATAACTATTTACTGATATTACCGATAAACTAAAAATCAATAATAATTTATAAGAAGTTGGTGGGGAGACGAAATATAATCCAAACCCTCACACCTTTTGCTATAAAATAACCAATACTAGTAAAAATATAAGCTGCAGCCTACTGCTTGCGCACCGATATCCGGTGTCTTGGAAAACTGGTGAATCCGCTTAAACAAAACGATTCCAATTTACTGATTAAATTAAGATTAAAATTTTATTAGTATAATTTCCCGCTAGTCTGGCAAAAGTCCAAAAACCAATTGAAAAAAAAAGAAAAAAAAGAAATTCCAATGTCGGATGGTAGGAGAGAGAAAGCAAAGCATGTGAAACAAAGTAAGAGAGAGACAATAAAGCTTGAGGAGCTGTTCCTCTCTCCTACACTTTCCCTTCCCTTTTTCTCTCTCTCTCTCTCTCCTCTCACTCAAACCTTATACTATTTGCTACTACTACTACTACTACTCAGATAATAATATGGACTAAATTCATCCGAAAAAAATAAATATCTGTCGCTTTTTTTTTTTTGTTCTTCATTTGCCGATGATTTTCTCGCTTATCTGGTAATAATCTCTCCATTTTTTAAATCTTTTATTATTTGTTGATTTTGTACTTTTGATTGTTCATTTAATGGTGGTCGGATTATTAAATTATTAATTTATTTGGGTTAATTTTTTCCGTCGTTTTTAGTTGAAACCCCCCCCCCCCCCATGGAAAACGACGGGATTGAGGCTTATTAGTGACGTTTTTTTTTCAGGATTTTGTTGTTTGAGCTTAGTATTGGTTGTTACTTTTTGTTGTGCAGCTCTAGATCTAAATTTTCTTGTTGCTGTTTTTTTACTTTCATTTCATTTTTAATTTAATTAAATAAGTATAATTTGTTGTTGTTTTAACCTGTAAATTAATTACTGTGGAGCTAATTATTACTGTGGTGTAATTTTATTTTGATTTTTTTTTTTATATTATGGCTAGGTTTTTGGTAGATCTAATTGCTGCCTGAATTAATTTGAAGCCGCTGATACTTTTAGTAAGTTTCTTCGTTACATTTCTTTAGTTATTAATTTCAATTTTTTATTTTATTTTTTATTTTCATATTGTTTGCATTTTGTTATATGATTTTTAATGTTAAGAAAAAAAAAACAGTAGGTTGACAGATGATGAGTAGTTGTTTCCGGTCGTTCTAAGAATATAAATTTTTTCGAGTACGAAAGGGAAGTTGTAACTTGTATGAGAAGTTGTATTGTGGTTAGTTAACTGATCTCGTGGAGTCGTCTTTTCCTCGGAGTTGGTAGAGGAGATTATGAGGCAGTGCATTTAAGTTTGTAATTCGTTGTCTCCATTTAAGGGAAGTTTGGTTTCGTACCAAGCTTTTGTTTATGTACTCAAATGTCTAATCAAGTCGGATTTGGAATTTAGATAGCTGGTGACGAGAGTAAGTTATGGTTTATGATTATGAAGTTTGCGAATTGCGATCATTTCTAGTTTTGTTTGTTGGATAGCTGTTAGTCGTCTATGTCTCTGAGCATCCGTATGTTTTGTAATGGAATCTGGTTGGCTTGCAAAGAAACTGTCTGGTTAGTCCGAATAATGTGTGTTATTGGTGCACTGGTCTGTGAATGTGTAATTTACTTACGACTTAGTTTACTGAAGCCCTTAGGTTGTTCTGAATATGGTCGACTAATAATCAGTGCCACACATGGTTGTCAATACCATTGCAGAATTTTAGCGTAATTGTCTAGCTGTTATTGCCTGTAGTCTTACTCAGTCCTTGCTTGTTAAAATTTCCGTTTTCTTATTGATGTTTACTGCTTTTCCAGTCGGTTTCTCAATGGAAGATACCAAGTCTGTTTCTGTACTGATAGACTCCACGACCTCGAAGATACAACAACTTCAGAAAGCATTTGCTGAGCTTGAAAGTCACCGAGCTGTTGCCCTTAATCTTAAATGGAAAGAGCTGGAGGCTCATTTCCATGGGCTGGAGAAGTCATTGAAGAGGCGTTTTCATGAGTTGGAAGATCAGGAGAAGGAATATGAGACCAAGACAATGAAAGCACAGGAGATATTAGAGGAGTGTAAATCAACTGTTGTGGCCAAGGAGGAGGCTTCATTGGAGAGGTTGCAAGAGAAGAGAGATGCTGCTGTGTTTGCTATTGCAATCGCTAGAGACAGACAGAGGAGGGTGTCGTGTGAGGAATATTCTGTGGTTAGCAGTGAGGGCCAAGGTGGAACAACTATTGACGAAACACCAACTAATTCTATGATGTCTGAGATCACTTCTGAGGACACAAATGGGACAGTTGAAGATGGAAGTCCAGAAGTACAGTCAGCTGAACATGGAAATGAAGAAGTAATGTCCTATCCTGAGCTTGTCAAACTGTGCGAAGAAATGGATGCTGAGGGCCTTCATCGTTTCATATCTGACAACCGGAAGAACCTTGCATCAATGAGGGAGGAAATACCTCAGGCATTGAATGCTGCCGCTGACCCTGCTTGCTTGGTTCTGAATTCGCTGAATAACTTTTACCGTGGTGATATGTCAAACATGGATGCGAAAAAGGATTCTAGCCTGTTGGGTCTTCGTCGAACTTGCATCATGTTGATGGAGTGTCTTAGCCTTTTGCTTATGAGCTTGGATGCAGACACCAGCTCGAACTTAATTTCAAAAGAGATCAAAGTACGAGCAAAGGCTGTTGCTGAAGCATGGAAGCCAAAGCTCAATGAACTTGACATGGAAGCTGGTAGTGGAAACTCCTTGGAAGCTCATGCATTTTTACAACTTCTGGATACATTCTGTGTTGCATCTGACTTTGATGCAGAAGAACTGGTAAAACTTGTGCCTTTGGTTTCACGTCGTCGCCAAGCTGCTGATCTCTGCCGCTCCCTTGGGTTATCTGACAAGATGCCAGGTATGTTTTATTCTTTGCTTACAGCTTACATTTCTTACTGAGCATCAAGAGACATTTTAACCTTTCAAATGGCATGTCAAATTGACTATAATGTGATGTCTTCCCCTTCCCCCTACGCGGGCCTCTTACGAATATATGCAACATATGGGTCTATGCGTATGCCTGCGGAGCACCTACATGTGTTGTGTAAGTCCTTGATTGCTGTTTCTATGCGTTTCTAATTCGTGTTAACTCGGAAGTTGTTGGCTTTTTCAGGTGTGATTGAAGTCCTGATAAATAGTGGTAGACAAATCGACGCTGTGAACCTAGCCTTCCAATTCGAACTTACTGAGAAGTTTCCACCTGTGCCTCTGTTGCAATCCCATTTAAGTGAAGCAAGAAGAGTTACTTCGCCTGTGAAACCTGGAACACTATCCCCTTCAGCTTCCAATGCACAGGTCTCTTTCATTTTGACATTAGTCTCTTATGCCAATCTGAGTTCTCTTTTTTTTATTTTTTATTTTTTTTTATTTTTTGTGTGTGTGTGTGTGTGTGTGTGTGTGTGTGTGTGTGTGTGTGTGTGTGTGTGTGTGGTAGCTAATCTGTTATCTTTCACTGCATCTCTCATTCTTTGAGGCAGGCATTCAATTAGTAAACATCAGCATTTATTCAATCTGTATAAAGTTTTTGACTCTGGGTATTTCCTCAAAGAAAAAAAGACTGGGTGAAGATATGAATCTAGGGACATCGTATGGATATTCTGTAATCAGAGTTCTTAGAAGCATTTATTCATATATTCGAGTACAAATACTTTGGTGCAAAGTTACTGTTTACCCGAGCGCGGCTGTTAACAAGTGTAGAAGTATTCACAGGCTGACCTCCAGCCAGCTCTATGTTTATGTCGACCTTGTTTTACCATTCACTTTGCGGAAGTTACCTGACTGAGTTCCATTATGTTGCAGAATAGCAAAGTCAACGAACGAGAGCTTGGGGCTTTGAAGGCGGTGATAAAATGTGTTGAAGAGCACAAGCTTGAAGAACAGTTTGCAGTGGACTCCATGGTCAAACGCGTGCTGCTGCTTGAGAAGGCCAAAGCAGAAAAGAAACGTGCAACAGAAGTTATTAAGCCTCAATCCAAGAGACCCAGAGCCACCAATGCTGCTGGTTATGGACCTCGAATCACTAACATTGCCCCCAACAGTTCCCCCTACGCTCCCAGGCCGACTGACAGGTACCCTCACCAGTTCATGTTTGACAACAGACCCTATATTTACGCTGCTGGACCTGCTGACAATCACTGCCCTCCTGTCATGGGTGCTCCTGCTTATGGCTTTCCGCCTCCTGGTCATGGTAACTACTATACTAATGGTTACCAGTACCAGGGACCTGCCTACCTTCACTAGTTGGTACTGATGGTAACTGGTGACTTCCATGATCAGCTGATTTTAACTGCTAGCTGTTAACCCTTTCTAAGACGTTGGGCAATGTATGGGTAATCTTAGTATTTAGGCAGGAAAGACTGAGATAATGGAAGGTTGAAAAAAAAAAAAAAAAAAAACAAGACTAGTGTTCTAGCCTCTTTCAGTTCTATGTATAATCAGACCCTTTAATTCTCTAATATATGAACCGTGTTTTCTATTGTACGTTTTGTTTCAAAGTTTCTTCGTATGCATTGGTTGGATCTCTTATTTTGGTACTTACCTCAAGCTGCTGCATGGCTATCCATTCATAAGAATGTGCTGTTCCTGTGAGCGGCCTGCGCTCTGTGATTGATGGCGAAGCAGAGGGTTTGTGCTTACATTATCGTATTGAATAGAGAAAAATCGTGATTTGGTACACCCGGGTTTTTGCAACTCAACTTGAGATATGTGAGGCAATAGTGAATGGTGATCACTGAGCAATACGACTCGGACGCCATGGTGTCAGGGCGAAGATTGTTGATACGCAGCTCACCTCTGTGGTCGTCTTCTTTCTTTTGCCAGAGCCCCTAAAAGGCTAAAATCTACTCCATATCCCCTCTTCCCCAGTTAGTAATGTCTTATAGGTCACGGACTCACGATTCTCAACAATTACTCGGTAATTTTAATTTGCATTCAAGCCGGATGATGCATTAAAATCTAAAAGGGATCATGTTGCATTTACACTGCTTAAACTCGAGAAGTCTAGTACACTAAATCGTGACACATTTTGTGGATAATTTGGATTGGGGGTAAATCCGTCAATTCCTCATTGATCTCTCATTTCCAAATTCCAATTATTGACGTATTCGGTACTCCTCATTTCTTTCCCTCCAAAACACCCTCTCTTTCGGCTTTCCTCTTGACAGTCGTCTCTTCGCCATTATTCCAAAATTCAAACTTCTCTCCTTTCATTTTCCCGCTATTAAACTCCCAAAAAAATTTCAAAAAACTTTAATTTATAATTACAAAAATGAGAATTCTAGAGATAAATTCACCGTCGCCGACGCCGGAGCTCCGGCAACATGATCCGCTCTCTAACAACCTCTCGCAGCTGGAATCGCTCGTCAAACAAACCGAACTTCTCTCTCCTAAAGCTCCGCCACCTCCCACTCTCTCTCCTCAGCTCCGCCACTGCGTAACTCAGCTGAGTCAACTCGGTCCTAACTCGTTTCCGAACTCGGTCAAGCTTGAGATATGGAAGCTCAGCTTCCGCCTCTGGAACGTCTGCGTCGACCTCTGCAACACTCGTGCCGGAAGCGAGCACGTCGACCTCCGTCTCGCCGCCGCCGACCTCCTCTTTATCGCCGGCGATGTCGACCAAGTTTCGTCTCCTGCGCTTAAAGCGGCGTCGTTTTATTACAAAACCGGTTTGATTTATCATGAGATGAAGAATTTCGAGTTCGCGAGCAATTGTTTCGAGAAATCGACGGAATTGATCGCCAAGGTTGAAATTGAGACGATTTCTGACCTAGGAGAGAGAAAATTGTTGCTCAATGTTAATATCGCAAGAGCGCGAACATCTTGGGAGGTTTAATTCCTTCTCCTTATCTTCTTAATCAATTTTATTGATTGATTTGTGTAAATGTTTTAATATAATCATGTTTAATTGCGTTTTTAGCTGTTAATTTGTGAATTTTGTTGTAATTGTGTACTGTGTGTGGTGTATGTATTTAGGTTTCAGACCGAAACTTGTCGATCACGCTACTAAATCGGTCGAAGAAATTCCTGTTTGATGTGTCAGAGAATCACAGAGTTTTAGCGGAGGAGTATTGGGCGTTTGGGAGGGCTTTGTTGGTGAAGAACGAGGTTTCGGAGGTGAAAGAGGCGTTGAAGTTGATGAATGAGGGGTTAGAGTTGTGTGAGAGAGGGTTAAGAGTAGTGAAGAGGACGGAAGAAACGCTGAGTTTGAAGTGTTTGAGAGATAAAACGCTGCGTTTTATAGCTGCATTGCATTTGCAGAGAGAGAAGTATGAGAGTGTGATTAAGTGTGTGAGGGTGATGAGGGATCATTGTGGTGTAAAAACCAGTGATCAGCATCCGAGTTTGGGTGTGTTGGCGGTGAAGGGGTGGTTAGGGTTAGGGAGGGCGAGTGAGGCCGAGAAAGAGTTGAGGGATTTGGTTGTGAATAAGGATATTCCGGAAGGGGCTTGGGTGACGGCTGTGGAGGACTATTTCAAGTCGGTTGGTGTGGCCGCAGTTGAGACAATTAAGAGTATTTTTATAGGTTTGTTAGGGAGGTGTCAAGTGAGCGCTACTGCTGCAGTGAGGGTGATTCATAAGGTGATTGGGGAAGGTGGTGGTGGTGGCGGGGATGGGTTAAGGATTCGAGAGAGAATGGTGGAGGAACTCGTGTCAGATGAAAGGGTGGTTACGCTTTTTTCTGGGGAAGATGCAGCTAAAGAGAGGACTGTTTTACATGTTGTCTTATGGAACTGGTAAGGGTTTAAATAACTCTTTGGCTGGCTTTTTCTTGGTATTTATGCTTGTAGTAGACGTTTTGGTTGTTCAACATATAGCTGTGAAGTACTAGAACTTGACATTTGATCTGGAAATGCACGCTAGCTAGCCATATAATCTTTTGTGCATTGTTTTGTTTGAATAACTCTTTTGCTGGCATTCTGTTGGTAATTATGCTTGTGTTTGATGCTTTGGTTGTTCAGCTGTGTAGTACTGGAACTTCACGTTTGATCCGGAGATACACGCTAGTTAGCCATATAATATCGTGTGCATTGTTTTGTTTAAGTAAGTGATCGTTGTTTGGCCTATGTGATACTTGACCTCATAGGCTGTATTCTCATTTGTCTTTGGAGACCTGAATGTTGTGGGAAATGGGAAATGTTGAATACTGGCAGCAACTGAGAAGTTAGTATTCTTGTTAACATAGATTAGTTGCAAGTCCTCGGTCCTAGCATTGAGAGCTGCACTGAGCGTGATTTATAGAGTGATGGCCTAGCATTCGACAAATAATCTAGTGTTGCTGGACACTGTAGTCAGGATTTGAGAGTTGCCACTGTCCTTGCTGTGAGACAAGATTAGTAGCACTGGAAACTAGCAAGTAAAATTTTTATTGAGACAAGTATGATTTTAGTACTACTATGACAGTCCTCGACCTTGTTCTGTTTTTAACGTAATTGTTGTCTGATCTTCACCTTTGTATGTTTAAAGGTGAATATGTCATTCGTAAAGATGCTGCCATTGAATCCCTCCTCCTTATGTTAACTTCTGATCTACTTGAATTTTGGAGCAGTGCTACAGCTCATTTCGGGTTAAAGGACTACAAGACAGGTGCAGGCTTATATGAAAAAGCTATGCTTTATATACCTAGTGGCATTGAGAGCAGGATACTCAAAGCAAAGGGTTATAGAATTTTGTGTATGTGCCACCTTGGACTCTCGCAGCTCGATCAAGCAAAGGAATACGTAGATGAGGCAGAAAAGGTACTAGAAAATTTGCTGACTATGCTAAATCGTTCAGCTAGAAGTAAAGACTGAGCCATGCAAGATGCTTTACTGATCTGATACTCCTTTTCTCTTTTGCAGCTTGAGCCAAACGTATCATGTGCTTTCCTAAAGGTACATACACATTGCTCAGTTGATCTCTGTATGTCGTTAACAGTAGTTAAAGGGAACTTTAAACTCATTGTTCAGCTTCACTGAAGTGTTTCTCTTCTGATTTGCGCAGTTCAAGATCTACTTGCAGAAGAATGATCATGCAGCAGCAATATGTCAGATGCAAGCAATGATGAGCTGCACTGACTTTACGACAGATTTCTTAGCAGTTTCAGCGCATGAAGCTGTTGCGTGTCGTGCACTATCCGTTGCTGTTGCCTCTTTGTCTGATCTCCTTAACTTTTATTCATCAGGAAAACCCATGCCAATTGCTGAAGTTGTAGCATTTCGCTTTATTCTCAGGTTCCTTATTCAGGAACCTGGTAATGAGTTGGAAGTCCTGAAATTTATGAAGAAAGCCTTAGTTCGAATTTCTGAGCTTGGATCTGGTGATTTCTTTGGGAAAGGAGAGGTGGGACAGCGAGAACAGAACTGGATTGCAACTAATGCATGGAATATAGGGTTTAAAGCAGGAAAAGAGAATAGATATGAACTATGTGCAGAATTCATGAGCACTGCAGCTGACTTTTATGGTGTTATAATTGATGGGGAAGCAGAGGGAAACAATGTGATGGTTTGCAAGTCAATTATCGCGGCTATTTCTGCCATGATTAAAGCCGAGAAGCAAACGCAGGTTAGGATGCAGGATGCACAATTAAAGAAAGCTTTCGAGTTGCTTGACAGAGCTGGGAAGGTATGGATCTTCTTAACCTTCACTGGATTAAAATAAACAAGGGTTGTTACTTCTTAGTAAATTTGTACATATTCCTATTTATGAAGTCACTAACCTTTGCCTGCACTGTGTAACCAGTTGACGGAAGTACTATTAACTACGGACAAAGGTGCTGACTGTCAAGACAACAGCCTCGGTCCAGGACTGCAGACTGCTTACATCTTGAATGCATATGAACTGTATGGAAGGGGGAATGACCCGGGATCCCAACAGCGACTTGTGAAGAACTTTGTGAACTCCAAAGCTTGCAGCCCAAAGCATCTTTTTAAGATAGGTAGTAGGGCCTCAATTAGTCCATATCAAAATGTTGAAGTAGCCACATTTACTCTGAACGCCTGTCTCTCCGCCATGCTTGCCTCACCTTTGCCAGACTACAAAGATGTAGCCGAGGTTATAAGATGGCTGATTACCTTAGCTGTAATATACAAGGGTGATGCTGATGATGAGGTAGTGTACAATCTGTACAAACAGGCGTGTAAAATAATGGTGGGACTAAGAGAAGGGGAATACCCTGTTAAAGAGGGGAAATGGCTTGCTACTACCTCTTGGAATCGGGCAGCAGTGCCAGTGAGACTAGGGCCAGTTGATGTGGCGAGAAAATGGATGAACATGGGGTTGGAACTGGCAAAGAAAGTCCCTGGTCTCGAAACCTATCAGGAGTTTATGGAAGACCATATCGCGAGCTTTGAGAAGATAAATGAAGAGGATGATAAGCCGAGATGTAAGTTTGGACCAGCACCATCTGAGCTGAAAAGTAGGTTTGGACCAGCAACATCACCACTAATTGCTGCTTGTTAGTGAAGGTGGATAGTTTGTACAGAAAGGGAAAGGATAGTTTTACAGGTAAAAGAGGAAAATCTGGAAAATTTACGACGATTGGTCGATTTTGATGAGCTTGGTTGACATGAGTATGTTCCTGCTTTCAATTCTATTTCACTGAGTCTGCAAAGCAGAATAGCAGATCATTCAAGTTCATGATTTCTTAGGTGAAATTGTTACCGCAAATGACAAGATTCATTTCTGATTTGCGGACATGTTCCGGAATTTTCTGTAAAGTGATTAGCACTCCATATGGATTTTCCAACACTCCACTAACACAATTTCTTTGAGATAAAGTATTGTGTGTGAATGTCAATAGTCTTTCTCTAAAGTATACTCTGTAAATAGTACTTTAGTAAGTTAGAGAATTTAAGTCAAAATTACGCATAAAGTCAAGAGAACCATGATTGATTTAGCCATTTGATACCTATGCGGGCTATGCCTCACTTGTTGCCAAATTTGCTAGCCTCGGTAGTGTGCTCAGCACAACATAGGAGAAACTTGGAGAGAGAATGGTGAAGTTTTCTGATGTGGTCCGCCATTTCTCTCTAATGTTGTACCCCAAGTCAACACACTGTTGAGGCGCACTTGTAGCATAAGCGAATTTAGCCGGTTAAATAGGAGTACTCAATATAACACTAGAATACTAGAACACTCTTATATTATACTTTCCTTTCTTATTTTTTCAATTTTTTTATGAAATTTCTGCACGTTCTTAGAAAAGTCGGAATAACTCGAGCACTAAAGTTAGCCCTAATGGAAGATACCTGACCAAAATTGTTCATAGCCATGGTCATGGTATATTCGGGCTTGTGTATTACATTTCCATAATTTTGGACCTTGACCAAATTATGCGCACAAATAACAAAGTGGATATGTCTAGCTAGACACTGATCACTTCACTTGGTCATCTTCCCTCCACATTCCACATTCCACATACTCTCTCTCTCTCTCTCTCTCTCTCTCTCCTCTCTTCCTCTTCCTCTTCAATGGAGTCTCTTTCTCTCTGCCTCTCTTCCTCTTCACGCCTTCTAAAACCCAACAAAACCACCCAAAACCCCCTACAAATCCCACTTAATACCTCTTCAAAACTTCCCAAAAATCAAATTCCAATCTTTTTACATTTAAAACCCTCCCTAAAACCTCACCTTTCAATCCCAATTATAATGGGGTTTCTCTCTTCTTCCACCTTACCATCTTTAGCTTTAGAAATGTCAGACCCATCTTTGGAAACTTCTCAAAGAATCAACCTTGAAACAATACTAAGCTCAATTGATGATTTTTTCACCAAATACCCTTATTTTGTAGCTGGGGTTACTTTTGTTTGGTTGATTGGTATCCCTTTATTACAAGAATACTTCAATAAATTCAAATTAATTTCTGCTCTTGATGGGTTTAAGAAGTTGAGGGATGATTCAAGTGCTCAACTTTTGGATATTAGAGATGAGAAAAGCTTGAATTTTATTGGGTCTCCTAATTTAAGGCTTTTCAATAAGGGTGTTGTTCAGGTTCCTTTTAATGAAGCGGATGAAGATGGGTTTTTGCGTAATGTTGAAGCCAAGTTTGTTGATCCTAAGAGCACAATTGTCTGCATTTTGGACAAGTGAGTCTTCTTCTATATAATTTTTATTTTTATTTTTTTATAGCATGATGTTTTGTTGTATGAGATTGTTTGTTACATGGTTTCATTTAAGGATCACTTGATATTAGCACCGTGTAATCTCTCTCTATGTTTCAAATAGGTGTAAGGCTTGCGTACATCCGACCCCCTCTTACCCCGCATTATAGCGATAATGATGTTGTTGTATAATATTAGCGCCGCGTTCTCCCTAATTTTAACCTTTGAATTGCTTATGTATATAATGGTTTCAGATTACGATTCATGTTAGCCGACCCTAGTCCTTAAATCGTGTTGGGACTAAGGCTTCGATGTTGGTAATGTGGTTTAGGACCCCAAATGAATTTTTAACGCTGTAGTGAAGCTCCGGTTGAGATTGTTTTCTACATAAATGCACAAGGTTGTATTTTGCAAGTTAGATGCACAAGGTTGTATTCAGTTCTTAATAGTTTTGGATAAAAGTACGGCCCTGTGGTAGGAGTTAGGACTTGAGCAGCGTTTAAAGCACTGAGACGAACAAGTTTTCAACTGTGAACTTTGGAATCTCACTGCAAATGTTCTATGCCTGAAATTGAAAGAGTGCATCTTAGTGATGCAAACAACGCGATTTAGATGATTTGCTTAGGATTCCTTAATTTCTGTTCACCGTAATGCAACTGTTTTGAGGTTTTAGAAAGAAATTTAAGAGTAAGTTAGAGAAAATAGAGTTTTGATCTAGTATATTCGAGAGTAGATCATATAAAGGCTGGTCTTTAGACCTCTATTCTGTAATTCCAGGTAACCTCCCTTCAAAATATGAAGAATTGCCTCTTGAAGTGACTGAGATACTCTATGGTCTTAAAGGCTCAGGAAACTAAGTTTCACTAGGTTTTCTAATGGCGTGACTGGACGCAGTCTAACATTGTGTCATAAATCTGTTTTAGATTCGTAGTAATGGAGCTAACTTAGTCCAGGATCTTCATCTTAGTGAATTCATGTTCTTCATACACAGATGAGCAGAGCTCTCACTGAAACACTTTCACAAGACCCTTTGTAGTACACCTGGGACCCTTCTGTATTTTCTTATCGTATAGTGTCAGGATTTGTTCCCTCCGTAACTTTAAACAGCACCCCATTATTGCTGAGCTGACTACGTCATCTTAAGGCATACTCATATAAATAAGGCACACATCAAACAGGCAATGTTGAGTGCTGATTTGGTTCATCTTGCTGAGGATTTGAATTTTCGCAAGACTTTCCAATGTCTATAATACAGATAACTTCTTTCCCACAGTTCATCAGTTTATGTACCTGACTATATTCTGTATAGAATTGACTATTGTATCAATATATAAGTCTATAAGTGAAACCGGTTGTTCCCCATCGTTTATGAAGAAAAATGCATGTGTAAACGTGTATCCATCCCTTGCAATTTATTTATTTATGTTTTTTTTCTCATGCATGTATTTCACATCTATGATTGGGTGCTGTTTATTGTATTCTTAAGCTGGATGATTGATTTTTCTTTTTTTTCAGTCATCTGTTCCCGTCCATACAATTTGGGCGTCTATTTTCTTAATATATGATTGTTGCTTAAAGTGCGTCTCTGGTTGTAAGGTAGTTTCGATGGTAACTCAATGAAAGTGGCCGAACTATTGTTCAAGAATGGTTTCAAGGAGGCTTATGCAATCAAGGGTGGTGTCAGAGGCAAGAAGGGATGGCAGGTAATTTTCTTCATTATGTTTATTTTATCTACTCTTGAATCTTGAGTGTTGATTTGTTACTATCATAAATTGTTGTACTGATCGCATACTTGGACTCCCTTAATTTACAGGAGATTCAGGAAGAATTCCTTCCACCAGCTGTGCACATTTTTCGGAAGAAGAAGGCTCAAAAAACACAACGTGAAGAAAATGGTGCTGTGAGTCAGTCCAATGCTGAACAAGTTCCAGCTGCCGCTTCTGATAAGTGATCGATGAATGTCACATTGCTGGTAAATCTCAATTCAATCTTTTAAGCCCTCTTGCACCCTCATTTCTCTTTTGCCTAACCTGCATACATAGGGTCGTAAACACATCAAAGTAAGATGAAAATAGTGACTTCCATGAAAGAATTGTCTAGAACGGCTTTTGCAACCTGAAGAATTGTCTATCAGTGCTTTTTATAAGCTCTTGAATGTTTGAAACACTTCCACGTCACACTAACTGCACCTAAAGTTATGAACCTTTATGGAGTGGGTAGAATATCTGAAGTGGTAAATCCGATTCGTTAGTGCCGAAATCAAACAGAAGGGACTGGACACAGCTTTTGACATAGGTATATTGCAACTTTGTAAGGCAAATGGGAAAGTAAAGTTGTTGAAGAGTAATGATGACAATCATAATGCTTGCCGTTTCCCATGGTTTCATCCGAGTTGATGTTGCTAGGATATCACCGTTTTCCATGGTTTGTTTCGTTTGTTTTGTAAGTTAGGGTATATGAACAGATTTTGAAATATTTGCAGGGTGCTTGACTTTCTTAAGAACATACAACCTGGAGCAGAGCAATGAGGGTGGCCACCTTTAAATGTAACAAATGGAGATAAAAACCCGGGGAAAAGCTTTGCAGGATTGTAATGTCGATAATCAGTCCCAATTTGGTTGATGATTGGGCTTCAGTTAGTTCCCTATTCTGGAGATGCAAAGTAATATGTATTCCCAATTTCTCATAGCAGATTTCATTTGATGTGTAAAAGTAACAGTTTACTCTTATGTTGTTGTCACTCTGAGTTGATAGACACAGTTTAAAGCAATGTATAAAGTTGACTACTGCCAACAATATATGTCAAGCTGGGTTATGGCATGGCACGGGTGAAGCTTTGGAACCCGAATCCCTCGTAACACACAGTTATGAGATACTCATATGGGGGATAGACTCGGCATATAGTCGGACCCCTGGTGATTTCCGGTTTGGTAGCCACCCTTTCACATTTACAGGGTACTGCTACTGAGTCCATACCGGAGATCACCTCGATCCATCGGTGATCGGTCTCTCACTACCGCAGATTGGCGGTACTGCTACATAACCTCAAACTATTTTCAGAAATCTGACCAATTGATCACATTAAGTTTACCCATTGATCTTACTAGTGGTTGACCAAAACACCCAAACTTTAGTACGGTCCTTGCACAAGAAGCAAATAAAGTTAAAATTTGCCGAAAACCCCACAATTCAGAAGTACGCATCTCAGAATCTGTATAAAGTTTGTATCTTTCTTGGCAGGATTCTTTTGCCCAGATTGAAACCAGTGATTGATTAATTTATATATTTGATTTCTGATAATCAGTCAAGTTTAGGGTTTATTTGTTTTGAATTTCAGGGTTTTCAAATAATGTTTTCAGAAAGTTCTTCAGTTGGTTTATCAAAATCAGATGGGACAATCAGCCCTTCTGAATTTCGAAAGGGAGCTCATGCTTTTGCCTAGAAGTGGATCAGAGTTTGCCATGATCATGATCATTATCTCCCTCCTTGGTCCTGGGTTTCTTGCTCAAACCCACCTCTCATCTCTTCCCATCAAGTAATTTTCACTGTTCTTTTTCTATTTTTAGGGTTTACTGGTTGTCATTTTGATATTGAAAATTGAGTTTGAATGTTTTTTTTTAGTTGTTCTTGCCTGTTGACTGGGATTCAGTTCTTTATGAAGTATAGATGAAAAGTTAGAATCTTTTTTTTTTTTTTTTTCAATTAGTGGAGATTTCATGAGTACATTATACATCTGAAACATAGAACACAATAAAGTTGTGATTTGATTTGTCCACCATGAGCATGAACTGATTTCGCAAAACTTTCTTGCTATAGCATACTTTTCGCTGTTGGTTTCCTCTTGCCGTAGGTCTTTGGATTTTGGTTGGTAAAAAGATATTGATTGAGCAGGCGTCTGAGGAGGGCTCGAGAGTTATGTGATGTATTGATGATTAAAGGATTGATGATTAAAGGAATGTGATGAAATGATGGTCTCTCTTTTTGCTGTCTTTTGAGTATTGATTAACCTTCTCTTCTGCTAGGTTTTTTTATGTAAATTTCACTTCACTTGGACTAAAGCTGTATTCTTTACAGGTAGATGGGTATCTGTCGATGGAGAAGATGTGCATTTGGAGGTCTGATAAGGTCTGTTTAAACTGAATGACTGGGGTTGCCGGGTTTCTGTTTTGTTTTGATAATTTACATTTTTGTTCACTACTCCACAGATAGACGACAACTCAGTCGGTCATGCTTCTGAGCAGGATCGTGGCTGCTTGGAGACTGAAGCCTCTACTGATCCAGCAGTTCTGGTATGAAACATTTTTGCGATGTATTATGGGCTTGTTTTAGGGACTTGAGGAGTGGGGTTTGGGAAATTGCTTCAGTATTTTTCTGCAACACTTCTGAGATGGGCTTTGTATCTGGTTCAGGATCTGCAGGCTACCCATGAAGTGCATTACTATGACTTTCATATTGTGTACAGCGGCTCTTACAGAATTCCAGTGCTGTACTTTCGAGGTTATAGTTCAGGTATGTGTCCTTAATACAAACATCCTCAGGGTCAGTAGACAATATGATGCATAGGGCTCTGAATTTTGCTTCTCACTCTGATTAATGTTTGGAGAGATTCCCCTTTCTATGAACTTTTGTTACGTTTCATCTTTCAGTCGATTGTGCGTGGAAGGTTGCTGCTTGCTGTATTGTTTTCTACCTAAAGTGTATGATCTTTGTTTGCAGACGGACAACCTTTAATGCTAGATGAAATCGAAAAGGATCTTCCTGCCAGTTCCGCCAAAGTGTCAACAGAATCAAAGTGGACCTTCATAACTCAACTGGTACACCTTTCATCTTGATGCCACAGCAGGCTCCTTCTATTCCTTTATCTTTAACTGTTATGTTGCTGTGTATGGAAGAGTTCTAGTAAGATGGACATGTTTAGATATTTAGAACTGTGTGAGCGTACTATGTTTCATATCGGCCTTCATGATAGACTGAAGTTCTGATTGCGGAGATGTATACAATTTTCATATTTCTGTTAACTTTGTCCTACTGTAGGAGCATCCGTATTTGAACAGACCATGGTACACCCTACATCCATGTGGAACGAATGAACTGATGAAGATAATGAGTAGTAATTCTTCTGTGTCTAATGCCGAGGATGCAGCTGAACGCTACTTAATATCATGGCTTTCTGTTGTCAGTCAAGTTGTTGGTCTGAGGATCCCGCTTCAGATAGCTACTTCTAACCAGATGTAATTTGTGTATCGCTTACTCATTTCAGACTTCAGAGAGACTGACTGAGTTGTCATCTATGATGCTATTCCACTCCCAGTCTCCCAGAAATGTTATGAACTTATGATGCCGTTCCGGAAAGAATTCTGATTCAAATGTTAATAGGCCGCGTACCAACCTGAATACCTCAAAATTGAGCTCCAACTAATTCATTCTTTTTAGTGCTGTGTACAGAACTATGGATCATGAAATTGGATGGGAACTTATCCAAGTGAATGTAAGCAAATTAAGTTGGTCTAGTAGGGCACTTTTGGAGAAGGATTTCCTCTTATTCTCTACTCTCTACTTTCGTCTAGTAGCTTGACCAATTGATGTTAAGTTAGGTTGATCCGTAACGAGTCTTGCACGACATGATCCTTCTAAGTAGCAATCCTAAATCGGACCTGAGTCACCTGACTAAATAGCGAAATCCCAAATTTTGTGGACCAAGGATCCGACTGAAACCCATTTGGTCCGCTATGGGGTCACTCCGGTCCTTTAAATTGAATCGAGAGATCCCACATGTTTTACTATCCATTTTTTTTCTTTTCTTTTCTTCGCTTAGTTAATACGTGTGATCCCGTCTCACGCAATACGCGCGCTCGGGAACGTTCCACATTTCCACCGAAATTCATCAATTTTTTTTTCTCAAGCTGGGTCAGCAAAACCCTGAAGAACCAACGAAGTCGCCAACTTTCTGTCCAAACAAAAACCCCAACAGCAGAACTTTCGGTTGAGAAATTAAATTGACAAAAATGTTTAAACTTCGCATCAATGGAGTTCAATCAATCCGGTTGAGATGGGTTTCTCCGTATGCAACAACGACAACAGCTTCTTCAAGAAGCTCTAATTCAATGGTGGAATACCTGGTAAACTCACTTGGGTTCTCCAAGGAAGAAGCAACACTCACATCTTCTAAGGTTAGTACTAGTTTTAAATCCACTCAAAACCCTAATTCTGTGATTCAATTCCTAAAAAGTAGTGGAATTTCCCAAACCCAGATCAAAATTATTGTTTCTAAAGCACCCAAAATCTTATCTTGCAATGTTGATAAAACCCTAAAGCCCAAGATTCAGGTTTTTCAGGAAATGGGTGTTTCTGGGCATGATTTAGGTCGTATTCTGTCTTTATCCCCTGAAATTTATACAAGAAGTGTCAAAGATCATATAATTCCCACACTTGAGGTGGTGAAATCTTTATTTGGTAATGATTATGATGGTGGTGATTATGTAAATGACATTCTGATGGCTGTTGTAAAGAAATCATCTTGGTTGCTTGGCCCGGCTGCGAAAACCGAGCTTCCTGCTGCAATTGCTTTGTTGCAAAGTTATGGTCTTTCTGTTGATCAGATTAGATCATTTGGGCTTAGGAAAACTAGGTACTTGTTGTTGGGTACTAGGTTTTTGGAGCCTGTTTTGATTAGGGTTGAAAAACTCGGAATCCCTCGTGACTCGCCTATGTTCTTCCATGGGATTATTGCGTTGTGTTCGTTGTCTGAAGCGAATTTGGAGTTGAGGATGGGGATATATAAGAGCTGTGGGTTTACGGACGTGGATGTGTTGACGTTAGCAAGGAAAAACCCGTATGCCTTGATGATTTCGGAGTCTAGGTTGAGGACTCATTTGGACTTTTACTTGAATGTTGTTGGTTATAAGCCGGCTGAGCTAGCAGCAGCGCCTTTCCTGCTGACGTTAAGTTTGGAGAAGAGAGTGATCCCTAGATATACTGTCTGGAAGGCCTTGAAGGAGAAGGTCTCCCTAAAAGAGACTGAAAAGAGTGTACAAGAAGAAGAAGAGACGACTAAAAAGAGGCCAAAGAAGTTTAATGTCGCTCTGGTTACTTATCTTACCCGTAGTGAGCCTGAATTCTTTGAGAAGTTTGTGAAACCATTGAAGGAGCAGTATCCTAAACTTTATAGTGATTACGTGAAAAAAGTACGGTCTGTTCAGAAGGCTGCCAAGTAGACTTATTTACAGTATGGTTCATTATGCATGGTGTTGAACTGTTGATGGGGATAGTACTTGTTACGTTAATTCTCAGAGGTGAAGTCATATGTATTTTGGCAACTCCTTTTAATGACTGTCAAACATGGAATCCAGTCTTCCTTTTCTCCCTTTCTATCATGTCTGCCTATTGGTGGTTAAATTTGCTTCTGGTTCAGCCTCATGAAGATTTTGGACTTGTTTTGCGGTGTTGCCTGACCCGATTGCATCTTCGTATCATCTTCAACGCATAATAATTGATCTGAGTTTGTCTCGTGTTAAAATTGGTGTCGTGATCACAACAGTTCAGTCAATGTAGGTCTGATGGAGGCTGGGTTGATGCTGCTGCTCTGGATTTGGCACTGTATCATAGAACAGCTTGTTTAGTTTAGTGACAATGCAACTTTTTTTTTTAGGGGTGGCTAGTTGTATAAGCTCATGATTGATTGTTGGGATGTCGCATTATCAAATATAGGTGGAAACTGATTATTTTTTATCTTCTCCCCCTTTTTTTGCTCCCACAATGAGAACTGATAGTTAACTGCAATGGTGTTTTAAGTCTACACAGTCTGAAGCGGTCCTTTCTAATAGTTTCGGGAAAACAGATCTGTCCTCCAATGCAGTCGATTGTGAGGAAAGATTGTGTTTTGATCGTTAATTGCATCATCTATTGATGTCTTTGTGTGCTCGGTGAATTACGTGAGCATATGCAGAACTTTTGCATCTAACAGCCAACATGAGCACAATCGAATCTTTTGATAGTAGTGGTTATACAGCAGCGGAATGTAATCTTATGCAGAACTTATGCATCTAACAGCCAACATGACTACATTTCATTGTGTATTGCTATGGCATCTCTGTATACATAGAGTACAGGAGGTCGAGCAATCGGGTATGAATTTTCGTTGTCATAGAAGAAGACCCAAAGAAATAGCTGTATTGTTACCATGGATGGGTTGATAACCCAAAATACCTGAAGTAAAGCTCGAATTTTTCCGTTCTATTACTGAATGGAGTATCATTTTCACTTGTCTGGACAGTTTTAAGGATTACAAACTCACCACGAACCATTGTTTAGATGGAACAGCTGATCAATTACGGCAAGCCTTACAGCGAAAATAGACCTAAAGTGTGTACAACAATCTCTACAAATTCTCTACTGATAATTGTGATGTTGGATTCATTTTCCTAATCGTTTCGCAATATAACATCTCCACATCATGCTGTAATAGTCGAACTAATGATCCAGATCAGTGGAAAGCCCTGGCACCCATCGGTTTCTCCTTTCAGCTCGTTGATCTTCTGCATTTTTCTATCTGAGGCGCAATGGTATACATCAATTCGTCGAGAACCAAGGAGGACATTGTATGATGAAGAGAATGGTGCAGCACTAACTTGTACTTGCACATTCTGAGTTGAACATCAAATGTCAGTGGATGGGGATTTCTCTGCTGCTATACGCTCAAAGCGAACCAAGAACTCTGTATTACCCTCAGCGCCTTTCAGAGGTGACTCAATCCATCCCTTGCTTTCAAAACCAAAAGTTTGTACCCCATTAATTATCTTATCCAGAACCTGCAAAAACCATCACAAAAGAGTCACCTTTTTGCCCTTGCAGAATAGAAATTTGACTTCAAGATCTTTTAACACAAGGCTTAAAAAACATGTGAATACAACAAATGATGGGGCTACTGGTTCTGTCCTGAAAATGTTACTCCAAAAAGTGGTCGCATTGCTCACTTATAGTTGAACTATTGAAATCCCCGATCCCCATCTCTGCTCGACGGAAATGTCTTGCAATCATGCATTGTTTCGAAATGAAAGAATTTAAGTGAAACAATTAGCCCCGAACATATGCCAGCACCAAAAAATAACATAGAACACCAAACAATGCCCGAGCAGTTCCGATATTAAGAGGCCCTGGCAAAAGGTCGTAGCAAACCGTCCACAAATACACCAAGGGATGAGCCAGGAGCGATAGAGAATCATCAAACAGCCATAATCTGTGAAACTAGCAGTAAAGTAGTAATTACCTCTTGATGGACCTCTGGATCTCTAACAATACCACCACTTCCCACCTGCAAACGGCATAGATAATCAGCCAAATGTTATCAGAAGTTTATCATGGACACTAAGCTCGCGAGATAGATATGAGCGGTCATTCCCAAGAGTGCGATGTGCTTTATGTCAGACACAAGTCACCCACAAAAATTTGAGCCGGTTTTTTCCTGGGCAAAAACAATGGATTACAATTTTGACCCCTATATTAAAGTAGCCAAATGTTAACAAAAATTTATCACAGACAACTATGGAGTGCCCTTGTTGGATATGAGGGCCGGTTCCTCTATTAGGGAAGTTTTTAAAGCCCCTAAGGCTAATGTGAGTTTCTTTTTTCTGCTGATTTTGAGCACTACCATAGGTTTTTAACTTTTCCTAAAAACCCATAATATTTACCCCTAGGAGCTCCCACAAAAATTCTAGCCATTCTTGTTCCAAAGCCATTTTAGACCGAAACCAATGGATCAAACACTTCGGGTTTGGCCAAATTTGACCAGTTCTTTAAAAGTAGTCAAATGTTCTTAAAAACACATCATGGGCAACCTTGAAGAATTGGAGGGTTTTGTTACGAGGGCTAGTTTTTCCCTAAGGGAATTTCTTTAAGCCCTTTCGACACACGTCACGCGCCGAGTGTTTTTTGTCGATTTAGGAACTTATCATAGGTTTTTGGCAGTTTGGCCGCTTTGTTTTGAAGTAGCGACGTAGCGTTCTCAAAACATTGCCATGATTGGACTAAGAGTACCCTTGTGCCTTGTGGATAACTGGATATGACAGTTTGTTCCATTATTAGGAAAATTCTTCAAGGCCTTTCATCACACATCACCCATTGAGGCAATGCACAATTTTTGCCCATTTTTGGACTTACCATAAATTTTTGGCTCTAACAATTTGCTAATACCCATAATATTACCCCTAGGAGCTTCCACAAAATTTTGAGTCATTTCTGTACCGGGGCCACTTTCGGTTAAAACCGTGGATTATATACTTCAATTTTTGCCAAATTTGACCACTTTTTCTAAATTAGACAAATGTACTCAGAACTTTAACATGGACAGGCCTGAAGTACCCTTGTTGAATATTAGGGCTAGTTCCTATGCTAGGGAACTTATATTAGCATTATTGACCCAAGTCACCTATTGAGACTAACGTGCGATTTTTGCCGATTTTAGGACTTGCCATAGGTTTTAGGATCTCATATTTTGCTAATACCCATGATAAGGACTATAGGGGCTTTAACAAAAGATTTGAGCCGTTTTTGTTTCATGTCAATTTTGGGACAAAAACCATGGATTACGTACTTCGGTTTTGGCCAACTTTGGCCACTTTTCTCAAGGGCAACAAAATGTTCTCAAAACTCTACCATGGACAACCTTCGCATACCCTTGTCTGATATGAGGGTTGTTACCTCTGTTAGATAAGTTTTTTAAGCCTCTTCGGCACATGTCACCCGTTGATCCTAACATGCGATTTTTGCCGATTTTGGGACTTTCCATAGGTTCTTGGCACTAATATTTTTCTAAAGCCTATAATATGACTCCTAGGGGGATCCACAAAATCTTTGAGCCATTTTTGTTCCTTGGCCACTTTCGGCCAAAAACCGTGGATTATGCACTACGGTTATGGCCAAACTTGACCACTTTTTTGAATAAGACGTATTTTCTCAAAACCAAACCATGGATAGTCTTGGGAGTAACCTTATTAGATATGAGGACTAGTTCCTCTGCAAGGGAAGTTTTGAACCCTTTCAGCACACTTCACCCATTGAGGCTAGAATGCAATGTTTGCCAAATTTGAGATTTACCATAGGGTTTTGGCTCTAATATTTGACTATGCGATGATGAAATAGTGAATTGCAAAATTATGTACACGGTTCTGATGAACTTAACATACCCATTTGTCAATTTTCTCATGTAGCCAGATATTTGTCTATTATGGCATTTGGTGGGTATCTGGGTCTAACGAGGTTGTGGGGCGGTGGTGTTGAGTTGTTAAGCAAGAATCAAACAGAGAGAATAGGGGCTATTTGCAAAGAATTACCCATAGTATAGTGGAACCGTCAACCCAAGAATAGCATGGTTTCAGGTTTATATATATATATATATATATATATATATATATATATATATAGGAAATCTATCAAATGAGAAGTATTAATTTCGTGAGA
>JBBYHQ010208128.1:0-24324 GCA_038382645.1 Spergularia azorica
TTTATTTTAATTAATAAATAAGAATAGGCGATTATGATAAAGTGACCCGTGCAACGCACGGGCTTTTCACCTAGTTGATAATAATAAGTTGTGACTTACAGTAAGGGACAAGTTTCCATTTCTGAGTGTCTGCCTGCTTCAAGTGCTTAGAATATGAAACATATATGCCATCTCGGCCTCCTTTGTCATTACCGTTCCGAGCATCCATGGCTTCACCACTGCCATTAGCCGTCATTATGAACCTATAACCATAACCGGCCTCCTCGCTTTCGGTCCACAACAAGCCGTCCACATTTCTAGTCCTGTTAACCAATTGTAGCTGCAAAATAACACAGACAGGAATACATGTTAGTAAATGTCTTGAAACTTTAACGAGATTGTACGTATGCCAGTGCAAAAGCTCACCGGTTTACCAGGAGAGGATCGTTTCGCAACCTGACTAGTGGCTCTGTTAACCAACATAGACCAGCATTTTGGCTGTCGTCTTTGTACCAGTGCTGCACCAACAATGTCACGATAGATTGATAAGTGACTGTGAGATAGTACCAACTTTGCAAGTCTATATTACTTTAGGTCTCGAAATTAAGTACCAGCTATTAGATATGAAATCATTTGAGAAGGAAATTTGAACTGACCTGCGCAAGATCCTTAGGATTGGGATTGGTAAGGACCATTTCCCCATCTCGAACAGTGACAGTGTACTGACCGTCCCCAGCTAAGCAGTAGATCATGTTACTGGGCTGGTTATACACAGGAGCCGGAGTAGGAGTCGGAGAGCAGAGGGCTGGGACGAGTTTCCATTGAGCATTCTCTCCGATTTCAGTCAGTTTCATGGAATTAGGATAAAGAGACACTAATGTGCCCTCAAAGATGTGACCGTTCCAAGCATCCATACTCAATCCAAGGTTACGCAGAGGGCTGTAATTTCTAAATCCACATCCCAAGTCCACACTTTCCGCCCACAACACGGATTCATCCACACCATTATTAGGCTTGTCAACCAAAAACAACTGGATAATAATTCAAACAAATGCAGAGTTTAGCGCCACATAGGTCTGAGGTCTCATTTCCAAAAAAAAAAAAAAAAAACCTATTACGTCTTAACCATCAGCTTAGACCTTTTTTTTTTTTTTTTTGTCATCAGTATAAACTTTTGGTTGAGATTGTTCATTAGATACATTTGTGATAACTGACAAGATTATTAACCGGAGTTCACAAAGTTTGATTTACTATGAATCGAAACTCACCTGATCACCAACTCTAGAATGTCGAGCAGGCTTACCAGTGGCTTTGTTAACCAGCATATATGTCAGCACACCATAGTAGACCACTTCTTTGTCCCAGAGCTGTATGTTTTCACAACACCACCAAAGCATATGTATGTATATCAAAAGATGAGTAATGGCGTTATAGTGTATCATTAGTTAAAAGTATTGAACCCAACAGACCAACACTATTGAATCAGATAAACCAACAGTAGTAAAACTTCTGTAAATAGTCACATTCTCGAGAAGGGTCGTTAAGGTAAGACAGTCTTATACGAGTACAAAAGCTTTGTGACGTATCAAAACATTGTAACATATACATATCAGTCACGATATCCATTGTGTCATCAACTCGTATCTTAAGTTCGAATCTTACCTCGTTCTGGTTAATTAGATGGATAGAAACAATAGCATAGTGTTTTCGTGCGTTTGACCAAAATGATGTTTAAGAAGTAAGAACAATGCTTACACAAATACACACAACACCTGCACATCTTGTTGGGGTGCAAACCCAAGTCCCACATCGTAAAAACAAGGATTAAACCACTTCGCAGTGATCAATATGAATGAAGAGTAATACTGAAGCTAACCTGATTAGGATCATTATCGTTAGGAAGAGTAAGAAGCAATTTCCCGCCTCGAACAGTAACACAGTAATCACCCCCTGGTCCCTGTCTTCTGCAGAATAGCCTGGAAGCCGCCATGGAAGGATGAAGAGAGTATTCTAGAGTTACAGTTGGTTATTTTGTTTATGTTCTCACCCAAATTGTACGCTTAAGCAGTTAAGCTTTGAATGGTAGAACATGGCAGAAGGTTGTCTAGGGGAGATGTAGCCGGTACATACATGCAACATGTTGTTTACAATTTCTCACAGTAATAATTTTCTGTTTTAGCTGACTTTTTCTCTGTCATGTTATAAATCATATAAATTGCACATTTGGGGTCTTATCCATTGGGGTTGACGTAAAAACAGGTCTCGTGACATTTGACCTGGCAAACGGATCATTTGGATCGGATCGTTCCCCATGATATAGCCATAGAGGTTTTAAAGCAACGTTACTCATCAAGGAGCTCGTTCCCCATAATAGTGATTTACTGATGTCCGACATATTGGTGCCATGGTTAGAGCAGTGCCTATTCCTCCCGAAGTTTTTTTTGAAGGGAAGTTGAACTGGTGAGCTAGATTCAATCAAATCGAAACGAAAAAAAAAAAAGTATCATGCTTTCAAGAACTATTAATGGACAAACATCCATGGATGCTTCTTAGGGCCTGTTTGGCCAAGCTCCCCCTTCTCCAAAACTACTTCTCAGAAACAGTTCCTGGAGCAGGAGCTCCAAATTGGAGCTTCTACTTCTGAGACACAAATTTACACTAGAAGTGCTTCTCAGAATTCAGAAACAGTTTCTCAGTTTTGTGTGTTTGGCCAGTTTACAGTTTCTATGACCCAGAAACAGTCCAGAAACACTTCAGGAGCTTGGCCAAACACACCCTTATTCTGTCAAGTAAAGACAAGAGTGAAAACATAGACAGAATTCTCAAACATTGATCAAAAGTTCTTAGTTGAAATGGAATAACATAAAAGATATGCTAGACTCCGGCGTTGTGGGCGGCGTTTTGAGCTAATTCCCGTTCTCTAGATGAGAGGTTATAGACTCGATTCTTACCACCACCAACCCTCCTTGTTGAAAGAAAAAAAAAACACATATTCAGAAAAAACACACAAGATATCCAATGCCAAGAAACTGATAAAAACACATATTCGTCCTATTGCATCCACTCCTGCTGCACTCGCACGCATAAATTCATGAGATCACATGAGTTCTCCTGCATTCAACCAAATGCAGAAAATGAGTGAAATTTTATGCAAGGAAGTTAGTTTTGTGTCTAAATAAATTTTCGGTATTTTCTAACGAATCGTACTCTAGTTTTATTAAAATATAAATATACTCAAGTAACATACTCTTACGATTCACGAATAGAAGAGGGGAAGATATACGAGCTTGATTATTTGAACTTGTCGGGTATTTTACTACTCCCTTTGTTCTTTTGAATTGTTAACATTTTGATTTGATATGCGAAAAAGATTCAAACATACGGGAGGATCGGAGTAATTGATACGGAGTAATAATTAAGTTGAGACTAACAGTAAGGGACAAATTTCCATTTCTGAGTGTCTGCCTGCTTCAAGTGCTTAGAATATGAAACATATATGCCATCTCGGCCTCCTTTGTCATTACCGTTCCGAGCATCCATGGCTTCACCACTGCCATTAGCTGTCATTATGAATCTATAACCATAATCGGCATCTTTGCTTTCGGTCCACAACAAGGCCCCGTCAACATTTGCAGGCCTGTTAACCAATTGCAGCTGCCAAAATAATACAGACAGAAATACATGTTAGTAAATATCTTGAAACTTTAAATAGATTGTAACATTTGTAAGAATGCTAGTGCAAAAGCTTACCGGTTTACCAGCTGAGGATCGTTTCGCAACCTGACTAGTGGCTCTGTTAACCAGCATAAAACTTCCGGGAGTAGCATTCTGGCTGTCATCCTTGTACCATTGCTGCACCAAATTTGATAAGTAACAGTGAGACAGTACCGAATTTGCCCGTATAATATCAGAAAATCTCAGAGTTTTGTAAGGTGTAAAAGGGTGGTCTCGAAATTAAGTACCAACTATCAGACATGAAATCATTTGAGAAGAAAATTTGAACTGACCTGAGCAAGATCCTTAGCATTGGGATTGGTTAGGACCATTTTCCCATCTCGAACAGTGACAGAGTACTGACCGTCCCCAGCTAAGCAGTAGATCATGTTACTGGGCTGGTTATACACAGGAGTCGGAGCAGGAGTAGGAGTTGGAGTAGGAGCTGGAGCAGGGGCCGGGGCAGGGGTAGGGGTAGGAGTTGGAGTAGGAGTCGGGGTTGGGACCGGAATTGGAGTAGGACAGTAAGGGGCAGGGGCGAGTTTCCACTGACCATTCTCTCCGATTGAGGTTGGATCCGAAGTGGATTGGTAGTAAAGATATGGCCGTTCCAAGCATCCATACCCAAACCATTGTCATTCACAGCCCTGAAAACTGTAAATCCACATCCAAAGTCTCCAGATTCCGTCCACAAAACCGCACTATCCACACAACTTAGCTTGTCAACCAAATATAACTGTAACAATTTACACAAAAATGCAGATTTGAGCAAATGGCTGTACAGTTGTAATAAGATCATGGTATTCCGTGCTCATAAAAATCGACTTTCTAATGAGATCGAGGAATGAAAACTCACCTGAACACCAACACCAGAATTTCTTACAACCTTACCAGTGGCTTTGTGAACACACATAAATCCATTTTTAGTGATCACTTCTTTGTACCACAGCTGTTTTCGCAACAAGAAACATAAATCATCAGCATTGAAAAGATAAAAACCGGCATTTTCTATGCATATAACCTACAGATCAATTTTATACACCATAAGGAACTGAAGCAGTAGTGATTAATACGCTAGAAAAATGAAACTGAAGGTAACCTGATTAGGATCATTATCGCTAGGAAGAGTAAGAAGCAATTTCCCAGCTCGAACAGTAACACAGTAATCGCCTCCTGGCCCCTGTCTTCTGCAGTATAGCCTGTTATACACGGCAGGGACGAGTTTCCACTGACCATTCTCTCCGATTGAGGTTGGATCCGAAGTCGACTGGTAGTAAATAGATACTAATGTGCCCTCAAAGATATGGCCGTACTTAGCATCCATACCCAGGCCGTTGTCACTCACAGCCCTGAAAACTTTAAATCCACTTCCAAATTCTGCAGATTCTGTCCACAAAACCGAACTATCCACACGATTTGTCTTCTCAACCAAATACAACTGGATAAACATTCAAACAAAAATGGGAAGTTTGAGCAATTAACAGTAACTGCAGACTATCCAGACTTCATAAAAATCGATATACTGTGAGAACGAGGAACATAAACTTACCTGGACACCAAGACCAGAATTTCTTACAACTTTACCAGTGGCTTTGTGAACCAACATAAATCCATTTTTATTGCTTACTTCTTTGTAACACAGCTGGTTTCGCAACAACAACGAAAAACAGAAATCATTAGTGTATCAAAAGATAAAAACCCAACATAACTGAATCAGATAAACCAAAAGTAAACCCTAGGTAAATGTTAGAAAAGGCTTCAGCAATAAGACTGTCTTATACGAGACTTTGTAATAAACCAAAGTATAACCTTGCAGTACAAATCAGATCCCTTGAAAAGACGAAAACATAATAACAAAAAGGTGAAATGAAGCACATCCGCTTTATAGTACAATGTTTAAGCAATGGTAACCTTACTACATAACAAAAAAGGGTGAAATGAAGCAGTGATAAATGGAGTATGCTAGGAAGTGTGAGATTGAAGCTAACCTGATTAGGGGATCATTATCATTAGGAAGAGTAAGAAACAATTTGTCAGCTCGAACGGTAACACAGTAATCACCCCCTGGTCCCTGTCTTCTGCAGAATAGCCTGGAAGCCATGGAAGGATGAAGAGACTCAAGAGAGTATTCAAGGTGAAGTTACTGTATGTTGTTTTTTTTTTTTTTTCTACGTTCTCACCCAATTCGTACCTTAGGCCTTGAAGGAGAACATGGGAGTTATTATGGAGTTAGAACCAGTACATATACATGCAGGTCACAGTAATAAAATTTATTTTAGCTGACTTTTCTCTAGCTATAATGTCTAAATTTATATAACTTGCTGGATTGGGGTCTTATCTGTTTCAGTGACATTGGACACTTGACCTGACAAACGGATAATTTGGATCGGGTCAGTTTTGGGTCATTTCGGAACATTTTCAGGTATGTTGGATTCGTTTAGTTTAGGAAAATTGGATACTAAGAAATATCATCACAGTAGAGCTGCATGCACCAAGTCTACCTAAATGGTAGAACTGAATTAACGATATGTCTCCACAATGCACTAAAATTTACAAACTTTCTGTAAGACCATGGAACTACACCAGCAGAGAGGTACCAATACAATTATAATGTCGCGCCATACCCTAAACACCAATGAGAATGCTACAAGTAAGCATAATGAGGAAGTTTTAAGCAAGGAACAGAAACGTCTCCAACCTGTGAGAAAAAAAAGTATCGCGCTTATTTCTGACCCTTCTTCCATAAAACCCCAAACTTCTTCAACATGTTACCATTCTTCTTTTTGGGGGAGTCGTCATCAATATCATCTGAAAGTGGAGAGTCCATTTTTGTAGCGATGCTATTGTAGCTATTATCAAGAGAAACTGTACGATCTACAAGCTTGCCATTATTTCCGGTTGATAGCATAGCAGCAGCTGCCTCAGCTGCCTTCCTCCATTGGTCAGACTGAACCTTCAATTTCCTCAACTCGGCTTCAAGTTCTGTGTTTGCTGTCTGTGCTGCATCTAGTTGCTCTGCAACACGTGCTGCCTTCCTGCTACTCTTATCTGCTTCCTCAGTCACATATCCGAGTTTCATCATGGCTTCCTTCTCAGCAGCTTTTGCTGTCTCTGCTGATAAAGCAGCCTCTTTGTTTGCATTGGATCTTGAACTCTCTCTTTTCTGTATCTCGGCTTTTAGCATCGCATTCTCCTCCTTTGTACTCTGAATTTGAGTCTCGTTATCAAGCAGAACTGCCTTAAGATCTTGGAGATCTCCCTTCAACATCTTAAGCTCCATCTCAAATTCAGAGTTTTTAGTTTTTATATCATTTTCCTCCGTTTTGACATCTGCTGAGGTATTTTGTAGTATGGTTTCTTTGAACATCAGGTCCGATTTGAGGTCCTCTATAGTACTTCTCGCTTTCACCAATTCAGCCTCCAATTCTGCCTCTCTAGCACCTGTTTCTGATCTCGTGCGTTCCACTTGATCAAACGCATTTCTAATTTGCAATGTGCTTTGGATGTATTCCTCCTGGTATCTAAGTTCAGAAGCTTCTAACGCAGATTTCAGCTGGCCGAAATCTAGTTTCAGTGCATCAAGTTCTGTTTTGAGCTCCATGGCTTCAGTAGCGTCCCCTTTTTTGCTACCCTTATCTTGTTCTGGCATGATCTCTTCTGATGCACCTGATGAACTTTTACTCCTATTTTGCGGCTTCTCTTCGTGGTTGTTCACTAATATCTCCAGTGAACGAGATTTTTCTTTTGATTTTTCCAACTCTGAGGCTAAAACATTATAAGCATCCTTAGCCTTTATCCCTTCAGACCGTAGAGATTCCGCAATTGCCATGGCTTCCTCTAATTGCATCTGGGTTTCTCTAGCAACTTGCAGGGCCTGAACTTCAGATCCTTTGCAGTCACTAAGTTGCTTTCTCATGTTCTCGACTAGAGAAACGGTTTCAGAAAGCTCGCCCCTCAAACATTCAATCTCAGCATGCGCTGTTTCAGCATGCCTAGAATGTGTGGCTTCAGAATCCGCAACCAGTTCAAATTGCCTCTTAAGCTTCTGGATTTCATTCAGAGCAGAGGCCAATGCAACAGAATCCATGGAGTGCTGTTTCTGGATAGCCTCAACCTCTGATTGCCAAACACGATCACGTTCTTGGGAAATTTTACGAAGCTCTTGAACTCTGGCATCCTCAGAAGTAGAAAGCTCATCCAGCTGTTGTTGGGATTCTTCAAGCCTCTCAGACATAACCACAAGCTCCTTTCTCATTTCTTCGCTCTCTTGCTGAGCACGCCGCTTAAGTGTTTCAGATGAATTTAGCTGGTCCTTCGCTTTCTTCAACTCATCTTCAAGCTGAGCAAGCTGAGACTCAAGATCGGACAGCTTGGAAACACGTTTTTTCTGTATTATTATAGGCAGAAGCAAACTGATTAATCACTGAAAAAGTAAAAATTCAAAATGAGAAGGAAAAACAACATTTGGATGTACTGCAATTATTCAGCAGGCTCATATTATGTTCAACTCCCCCCAACTCCGGAAGTTAAAAAGATATGCTAGAAAACTGACAAGAGTTCGACTGTAAATTAAGAACACATCAAACACAAGAAGATGCAGCAAGTAGAGTGTGTTTTACATCTTAATATGTGAGAGTTGATTCAGAAGTTGTAGACTAACCCTAGTGGCAGTGAAACTAACTAATTTCACACTGTACAAGTCCCTAAGCTTTCTGATGTCGTTGCTATTTGTAGAAAGATTAGTTTACCTCAGCTATAGAGCTCCGTGGAGATCCACGTTCCAGGACTTTGGGACTCCTGTTTTTTGGTGTTCTGCTGGATGAATTTGGAGAAGCCAAAGAATCAGAAGCAGCTCCTGCAACCTTCAGCTGTCGAGAAGTCCGATTTGCCGTGGGAGATGACTTCTGCAAAGTATGTGTGGAAGGAGACATCCGCTGTGGTACTTCCAATGAGCCATTCCTACAGTTCAGAAGACGAGAATCAGTATAGTCTCCAACTGACAAGTCAAACAAATCTGTATGTTGGCTTCAGAACAAAACATTAAATTCTTATTCTCAGTATATAAATAAAAGATAAATGGCATATAACCGGTCACTAGCCAAACACGCAACATAGTGATCCACATCCATCTATCATGTTGTAACCTTACGAGTTATGACATTGAATCTTCAAATCATATACTATTATCAGTCTACTTGAGGAAAAAAAAAAAAAAAAAAAAAAAAACAGAAAGACCAGTTGAGCTATGTTTATTTAACTTTTGAAGACTCTTTTACTACATCTACACTTTAACATACTAACCATAAGCAAACAAGCAAAGTGGCCCAACCACCCGAGTAAATATACGAAAAGATCTTGAAACATATAGGTTTAAGTTGAAGTGCTCCAGGTGCTTAAAGCAAATCACTGTAATTAACTGTTAGTATCGTAATCTAAGGAAAAAAAACTGTTCATTCTCGTACAAAATCACAAATGTTTCATGGTATGCTGATGCAGATATGACTTATGACCACTGCTAATCCCAGAGACTCACTTGGTTTTTGCGCAAGCTCGTTACACCAGTTGTCAAGGAAGGTATGATGCTAACAAAGTTAAGGAGTGTATTCATTAAACCACATTGCCACTACAGTTCATAGAATAAGTAGGTTCTGAAGTCAAGACATTCAGCTCAAACAAGTGTATAAGGCCCGGCTATGCCCGGGCTTACCTCCGAATTCTGCAACCCCCAACGTTTGTCTAGTGTTAAAAAAGATGAAAAAAAACACCTAGTGTAAGATTCTTCATTTTCTCGGTTTTTGCTGTGATTTGCTAAGTCCTAGCCGAACTTTGTAAAGAAGGGCACTCTCAGTTTCTACTTTTCGGAGGAGACTTGTTTGTTTCTTTTCTGTTGCTAGCAACTTCTAAGGTCTACTTCTGGTTTCAGTAACTCAGTAAGGCTAAGTTTAAGATTGTCTCGGTTGGCTGATCCAGCTTAGTTGTGTACTTTGTGTTCGTATATCTTCTATCTGTATCTCTTGTCATCATTCTGTCTGTCTTCTTTAATCTTTATTTTCAGTTTTATGAATACAAAAGACCAAAAACATCAAACCCAAATCTGGAATTAATTTCCGGGTTAATTCTCAAATTATGGTGTTTGAGGCCACACCAAATGCTCTACAGTATCAGGTAGTCTGTCAGAAGAACAACCACATATTCCCTACCCTCTAATGTAGTAACCCCCGGTCCTGCAATAATAGGTAATCAATGAATCAAACATCAAATTAGCACACTGCGCACATACAGAACGACTTTCTTTATGATTATCCCTTCTATAATTGCGAGCAACAGCCAACGGGTGCAAGTGTGCAACCAAACCATAATGCAGGAACCCTTATAGGTCCCGAAGCAGACACAAAATCCCCTCGCTATTAATTTACGTGACCACCTAATGGAAAGTACTCACAGGGTTTCTATTCTAAATGGCTATATCAAACCAGACATCTTGTGACCACTTATAGAGTGGTACTATAACAAACATAAATGCAACATAATTCCAATACACCACACATTTGACTGCTTCACTTGTCTAACAATCAGCATTACTGAGAGGGGAGCGACACAGGTAAAACAGTACAACAGTACAGAGTGTCATCACATAACAAACGGAGTAAAAATTGCTGTAACAACAATTTTACCTAGCTTTCGGGGTCTGCATTCTTCACCCACTAAGTAAAAAAAAAAACAAGCAGCAGGAGGAATCGCCAATGCCCTTTCAAAGATCTACTGAATCCTGACTCGCGCAGTGGATGAAAACTTCAATACAAGTTCAGAAGAAATAAACTTTTTTTGGCGTATGTAATACGATACAAGTACAAAGCAGAAATGAAATGAAGTTTTACGACGAAAATTAACATATAATGAGTAATTTTCCTACATCACAAATCCAAAGCTAACAACACAATCCCTTGAAGGAAACTCCATTGAAACAACCTCCACTTGCACCAACCCATCTCACATTAGAAACATTTTAATGAAAGCAAAAAAAACAGTAGCTTTCTCACTTAAACAAATAAAGATAACACAAACAAAAATAGCACAGCAAATAAACAGCAAACCCCCACAAAAAACTAAACCACCATTCTACGCCTCATTCTTTTTTCTTTTCCGTCTTTTTACTCCAAATTGCGAATTGTTTCTTCCTCCAAAAATACACAAAACCATCAACAAAAAAAAAGTCGGGTTAATAATAAAAATTAAAAAGTAAAAAAGAGGATTCATTTAGAAGTTCTTATATACATAAACACCATTATTAAAGCCATAAGTAACTAAGAAGCAAAGATAAGAAAAGAAAAAGACAAGCAATAAACAACCTGCATAATATTCCACCCCCAACAAAAATTATCTTGTGGTGTACACTTTTTACTTAGTTTAACTCCCCACTTTTAACAACCTTGTTAGAATCTCTTCTAAATTACGCTATGTTTTGTTACTCCTTTTTCTAATTTTGTTGCTCCCTTTCACTTGTTGGGTCAGTTCCTAAAGCCAAATACTTAATCATATTTTGTACTTCAGACAATAGTAACGAAATCAAATATCGGATAACGATGCGACTAAATTAGGTTTTGGCCTAGTGGTTAAGACGGACTTAAGGAAACACAATATTTCGTATTGGGCCGGTGCCCCTTAGGGAATGAAATTCAGACAAGAGAAAACATAATCAAACTTTAACTTTGTTCAGAAGTATATTGAGCTGAAAAAGTAAAAAAGATAAAGAAAATAAAAGGGAGGTTAAGTTAAGGTTAATGCATGGAAAAGGAAGGAGGAGGGCAAAGTAACGGAAAAAGTATGAATTCAATTGACAGCAAACAGTAGATAATAATCACTTAATTAGATCTATTGTCTCATCAGTTTAATTAGCAGTGAATTAATTAAATGCAGGGGAAAAAACACAAGGACAGTTTCATACTGCCCACCCATTTCCATGCCAAAAAAAAAAAAAAAATAGAGGTCTCGAGTTCGAGCCTATGAATGTAGTTCCCATAACATGTTGTCATATCCGACTTGAATCCGGACTAAACCCAATGGCGTAAATAGAAGAAAGAAAATGAAAGACAAAGAAGTACCATAAAATACAAGAAACCCAATACAGCAAAGCTTCAAAAATAGCAGTGAAACTTAAGAGGAGTAATGAAGAAGGAACATACCAGCAAGAGATGTGGAATGAGGAGAGAGAGAGAGACAAAATGTGGGGAAGTTAGAAGGAGAGAAGATAGCAATGGCGGGGTGATTTATGAAGAGGAATTGGGAGCAGCTTCTGTTACTCTTTTAGCTCACTCACTTGCTCTGTGTCAGTCATACTTCCCCAAGTAGCCGTTTATATTTTATGGTTTCTATTTGTCTTTCTCTCGTGCGCAAAAGATGCTACTCTCCGTTGTTTTTATTTGTTAATGTTTCGACTTTGACACATTTAACGTTATATTTTGACCAACAATAACTTACACCATTTTATCACTTTTTACCATAAAATGTGTAACTTTATTGTATACCCCTGTGAAAGCATAATGGGTCGTAAACCAACCTCAAATGGTGTCAAAGTCGAAATGTTCGCTCCAGCTTAGCTCACCTCAGTTTCAACAAAGTTGTATGGTTGGAAAACGGTATCTTGTATTCTTGTGCATCTGTGGCAGTGGGGGTAGTATAGTATAATACGGAGCGAACAATTTAATTTATATCATCTCCCTGTAAATATGAGCAGCAATAAAATATGCTCTTGACTGTAACAAACTAAGAATACATTTTAATTTAAGAAGTGTCAGCTATTTTCCTTTTGGTTTGTCTCCAGAGAAGGCATATCATCTACCTTCAACAATCCTTCCGGTACTGATACTGGCGTAGAGTTGCTTACCTCAACTGCGTCACGTACAAGATTCTTCTCTGCAAATGGAGTCTGTGTCCCTTGGCCGAGTCCCAAATCAGGTGACAGCGGAAAACACGTATCAGATTCTACAGTCTCAGTTTGTTTATAGCCCGGTAACTCCTCTGGACATATTAGGATGGTAGACGAATGGCTCTCGTCGTTCTTAAGAATAGTTTGAGGCTCAACACTGGTCTGTGGTTCGATCATCACATCAGTCTTATTGTCTGAGGCCTCAACATCTTTTTGCGATTCTTCCACTTGGCTGACTCTCATATCAGGCAATAGAGGAGAGCACATAACAGATTGCGCACTCTCACTATGTTTAAAACCCGGTAACTCCTCTGGACATGAGAGGGTGGTAGCTGTATGACTCTCCTCGTTCTTCAAAATAGTTTCAGAATCAACACTGATTTGCGGTTCAATCATCACATCAGTCTTATTGTCTGAGGCCTCAACATGTTTTTCCGATTTTTCCTCATGGCTTACTGTCAAATCAGGCAACATCGGAGAGCAAACAACATCTTCTGCACTCTCATTTTGCTTATAGCCCGGTAACTCCTCCGGACATGATAGGATGGTAGATGAATTACTCTCCTCGGTTTCCAGAATACTTTCAGACCCAGAACTTAGTTGTGACTCGATCATTACATCATGGTCTGAAGTCTCAACATGTTTTTCTGATTCTTCCACTCGGCTGATTCTCATGTCAGGCAACAGAGGAGAGCACAGAGTAGACTGTGCACTCTCATTTTGTTTATGGCCCGGAAACTGCTCTGGACATAAGAGGATGGTAGACGAATGACTCTCCACCATTTCAGGCTCAACACTAACTTGTGGTTCGATCATCACATGAGTCGTATGGTCTGATGTCTCAACTTGTTTGTCCAATTCTTCCACTTTGTTTCCAGCACAAGTCTTTACCTCAATCTCCACTTCCTTTTCCACTTGATCTTCAGCACAAGTATTTCCCTTGAACTCCACTTCCTTTTCCACTTGATCTTCAGCACAAATGTTTTCCACAATCTCTACTTTCCCCTTACCTGAATTTAGATCCTCTTTATCCTTAGAGGCCAGGCCACAATCATCTGGATGTTCCCCTCCTTTGGTTGCTTCAGCAACTTCGATCACATCAAATTCTTGATCACTTGATAGTTTCTGCGCGACTTCTGAGTGGTCCTCCGACTTAAAACTAACTTCAGCAAAATGTTCTCCCCCATCACCTTCTTCAGAAACTCTGCCATTTTCTTCTAAAGCTGCCTTGGTTGTTGTAGATTTTGGAAGTTCAATAAAAATTTCAGAACCCTCATTGACCTTCAATGCAACAGAGTCCTTGGGCAAACCACATAAATGGTTTTTGGCATCTAAATCAAATTCAGAAACATGTTTTCCTCCATCAACTGCTTTACCAACTGTGCTGTTTCTTTCTGAGGCTGACTTGGCTGAGGTAGGTTTTGAAACTTCAGAGATAGCGCCAGAATCACTACCACTTGGGAAATCCATCGAGTGATCCTGACGTTCTTTAGCTAACTTAGGGCTTGCATGACTTTTTTTAGGATGAAGTTTGGCGGCACTTGGCAAATCCATTGAATGATCCTGTAGTTCTTTGGTTAACTTAGGGCTTGCATGACTTCTTTTAGGATGAAGTTTGGCGGCACTAGGCAAATCCATTGAATGATCCTGTAGTTCTTTAGTTAATTTAGGGCTTCCATGACTCTTTTGAGGATCAAGTTTGGCGGCACTGACTGCTGAAGTTGACACTCTAACAGCATGACTGCCAGGCTTTACCTTGATTGCAGGCCCAGAAGAACTACAGTTTCCTGCAACTGACCTAGGAAGGTTACTGGGTAAAGCAGAACGGGGTCGTGCAGCACTGCTTGGAGTCTTGGTACCAGCTTTTGCCTGTGCAATGCATCACTTGGTTAGAGCTATGATGTATGATTCATATGGTAAAACAAAGTGAGAAAATGTAGCTGTCGTAAACAAGGGCTCATTAATTGAAAATTCAGAGGGCATGTGAAAGGATTTTAGTTTGTTTAGATCTCTCTCGCCCCTTCTGAAACCCATCTATCCATGTCTCTGGTTGAAATACAGTAGAAAGAAATGAAAAGATAATAGAAGACTGACCCCATCAAAGAAACCAATCTTCGGTGAAGGCAATCGAAGGCCTGATGGCTTGGCAGGACCAGGACGAGACACAGAACTTCCTGTTGGTGGTTGCTTTACGGACTGGCCTGGAATACCCGCAACCTGATAATCATGCCTATCCACTGATCTATCATTGGAGTGCTTTCGCATATTTTGACACCCATTACTATCCAAAGTAACCCCTTCAGAAGTGGAACAGGGTTTCAAACTACCATGCTTTTGATTTATTGTTGCAGTTGAAGAAGATGATTCTGTAGACCATTCACTGACAGAGCTTACTGGGGATATACTTGGAGAAAGATCGGAGGTCGACTTCACATAAGCAGAGAGCTGACTCTCCCCCGGCCGAGATTTACTCTTCACAGGAACTCGAGATGGAGTTCTGACTTTGGAACCAGGTGGCAAATTTGCATTCTTGTCTATCTTTCTTCTAATAACATCGGACAGGGATTTTCGAATATTTTCAGATGAAGAGCTACTAGAGCTGTCACAAGAAGGACGAGAACTACGTGTTCCAGTTTTGTTTGATACCGATGAAGCTGAAAGTATTGAGGATGCTGGAGCTTTCTGTAAAGTATTTCTAGAACCAATTTGACTGGGGACTTTTGAAAGCAGTGGCCCTTGCCCAGCACCTGTTCCACGCAACCTTGATATTAATATACAAGACTTCAGAAATCAGTGAACAACAGCAATAAAGAGTAGACACAGATTTACCATTAGTATTTCGCCCAATATTGATTTCTGATTTTGCGCAACTGGCACTAACTGACATTCTCTTGCTTTGGGGTGATCCTTCCATCCTCGGTTTACCAATTGCTGCTGGTGGTCGAGGCAGCTTTGAGCTTGGCTCTCTGCCCTTGACAGCAGGCTTAAGAAAAAAGGGAAGGAGTAAGTTCAACTATTACGGTTACAACTTGGAAGAAATATTTTTATTTCTGAACAAGTGCATTCTCACTATATGAAATGCTACAGTATATCATAACAGCTAATGAGATTAACATGCTCAAGGCTGAAGTTTATTCAAGTAAAGAGTATGTACTACAAGACTACAACACGCTCCAAAGACAGCAGACACGGAAGTGATGTACAAGAAAGCCACATAAAGCAACAATGGTGAAAGTACATGCCTTAGTCACTTGTTTGTCACTTGAACTTGGCTTTAACATCCTCGCTGGTCCTTGCACAGCGGGATTGAGCTTCTTAGAAGATATTTTCGGCTTAACCTGAAAGAAAAGTACTTCTCACATAACTTTATCAAAATGGTGATAAGCTTAGTAAATGTTAGCAGTGCAACTTACCATATTGCCAACGGAAGGCTGGCTTATCTTCGAAGCTGGAGAATCAAAAATACTCAGTTAGTTCCAAAATCCCAGCATAAAGTGCAGAAAAGAGGCCGGTTAATAATCCTACCACAGATAGAGCCAGTTCAATTGCACATTACAGCCTAAATAATCAGTAATCTCATTGGAGCAATTAAATCACTCCCTGAATCACAATAGACTTTGTTATCACAACACCTTCACATTTTTCATACTGAAAACAAATGTTGATTAAGTAGAACAAATATAATTCTGCCAGCTACTTTTTCAAAATCAAGAGGACAGTATTCACAACCCTATTAGCTAACATCCAATCCCAACAATTAGCAAAGAGCTGTCAGCAAATGACTAAGCACGTTGCTTAATTTTTCTCTTGATGAAAGAGTCTCAAAAAAAGAAGCACAATGGGATAAACTCAATAAAGGACAAAATTAAGAAAATAAGAAACAGGAAAATGCAAAATTCGTGAAATTAGGATTTACATCTTGAGATCGTAAGTGTGGTAAACAAACACCCATCAACTATTTTCTTACCTAGGCAAACGAACCAAATTATATGGTAGACAACTGAAATGCTAACATAACTACAGAGACTTAATGCAAACCTTCAAAACAGTATGACATTTACTTACAACATTCATTAGCAGATTCTTTTTCCCTAGTACTGTTCCCTGAAGTGGAAGATTTGCTGCTTCTTTGTATTGAGGCTCTTATATCACAGAAAAGATCAGCCTCAAGGCTTTCCAGTGTCAAATTGTCACTCTGAAATGTGCTGATCGAATCAGTTGATTTACTTAACTCCTCTTGGATTCCAGGCAACAGATGATCCTGATTCGGAGCAGTCTCAGCTCCTTCCATTATGTTGGACAGCTCTTCAGCGTCAAGAACTCCTGCAAAAGTAGTAGACCACAGAAAGCAACAGGTGATTTGAGTGTTAGATATAAATCAGCAAGTACAAAGATCACACACAATCCATAACTGTAATGAACATACCAGCACTTGTGAAAAAAGCACTATCCCAAGCCAAACTTTTGCGCAGGTTACACTTGCCATGTTTTCTAGGCCTTTGAACTGCCAAAAAATCAGATGGATTCTCCACATGGGCCGCTTGAGTAAAAAAGGCACCTTGATTGTCTGCTGCGTTGCATTCTGTCCAACAAACAAGAAGCTTTTGTCAAAATCCATAATGACAATGAACTATGTCACTAGAAGTGCCAGTACCCACAATATTGGACTGCAAGCACCCCGTTTCAGAGAGTCATGACATAAATTTTCCTTATATCAACCACCTAAGTTCAAGTATAAACTGAACTTGTGACTCAAAGTAAAAACACGTAACACAGTGTGGACAGAATTGGCAATGAACCAAGTGTATACTCGCCTAGTCTAGTCTATTATTACCACATCACGAAATGTTCCATATATTGTCACAGAATTTCTAAGGAATAAAATTGTCCCACACCTCTCCTGAATAGTCTTCCTATGTCCGCACTACACACAGCTTTCCAAATAATTTGTATCTTTCAAACAATCAACGAAAGTTTAACACCCCATAAGTTTGAGCCCTAGACAGAAAGATATGCTTCCAATTCAACATATGAAAGCCTAGGAGCTAAAAAAAAAAACTAAGCTTGAGAAACAAGTAGAACATCCCACTGACATAGTTTGAGAATTAGACATGTAGAACTTCTCAATAACCATGGAAACAAATCGAGTTGTTTTCCTAAAGTGATATTCTTCTATCTTCTACTAGCAGGGAACGGAACATACATAGTAGTTGACAAAATCGCCCAGAAGCACACAATGTGTTCAGCTCATGTTAGAATCGTCTCCCAAACTTAGTACAAGTGAGAGCAACTCATACTAAGGCCAGTAGCGTGTTACTGAGCCTAAAAAGACTTTTTCGACTACACAAGTTCCACGACAAGTAACGCCTTAAGACGATAAATCCAAATTTTAGGTCACAAACATCATCATGCCATCATCATCATCATCATAAGTTATCAACAACAGATGCCAACTAAACCAGCACTCTAGACGTCAACATGAAGGCACCTCACCCTTACTTCTCAATGACACAATCTACGGCGAAAAATTGGGAACGATACTTAACAATCCATCATCTCAATCGCATTGCCGTCTCCCATTTCACACTGATCAGTCTACTAACTTTCCTAACAATTTAAAATTTCCATTGACCTAATAAAAATGAAACTGAGCCACATTTCACACTAATCACTCGCATAAACATCAATTGCTTATCGCTTACGCCTCAAAACCTCGATTAAAACTTACAACAATTAGGGTTACACATCAAGTAACAGTAAAATTCAAACTTCAATTTCAAAATTAGCAAAAATTAAGAGTGATTGAGCTATAATTTCAACGAATTCAAGTAATAAAAATGAATTGAAAAAAAAACAATTAATTAGAAAAAATCGGCGATCAAAGATGAAAAAAAAGGGGGAAAAATTGACCTGAAGAAGAAGATAAGAGGAAATCATCGTCGGAAGCGGAAGCGTCGATGAGAGAGAAACCATTGGTGTCGGCGTCGAATTGAGATGAATCCAGATCGTCCATTTCACTCTTGATTGATTGATTTTAGGAGCAGATCGTATTAATGGCGAAGATTGTGTGTTTAACTTTGATTTGATATCACTCCCAAAATTGCGACAGTTTTTCCAGGAGATGAAATGAAGTGTGTGAGAGAAGATACTAGAGAGAGAGAGATAGTGGGGGCACAGAGAAGCGGTAAAGGTGAAAGTTTTTGAACTTAGAATGCTGTTGTGGTTGTAATATTTTAATATGTGGACTTGTTGGATGTCGTTTAGAGAACATACCAGTACTTCGTGAGTCCGAATAGCTGACTTATCGGAGATAACTTATAAGTTGGGTAGCATAGAAATGAACACGGATTTCGAAACCGATACGAGACGGACACGTGACACGACGGTTCAGGGCAAAGGACCCGTTTAATTCAAATATTTAAAATAAATATTTTTATGGAAAATAAATTATTACTTTAAATATTTTAAGAAACATAGAAAACGTAATTCATTTCTGACGATAAATACTCTTCCAACTTACACTCACTTATTAATTTCTGAGAGGAACAATTGAACAAAGCTGGTCTAGTGGTTAAGAACTCAATCTATCCGTGGGTTGTCCCGATTTCAAATCCTCATACCCCTAGTCTCCCACCCCCGCAGTATTAGTTGCTCATTTTAACAAAAACAAAATCATATTAATTTCTGATTCTTGAAGTGTCTTGAAAGTGTCTAATAGAGTGTCAACACTAACAAAATATTAATTAAATAATGGACATCGATTTCGAAATTTTGCACTCATGTTGTTCCGTGTCGTGTCGGTGTCGAACACGGATGCGGTAAATCATAAAAGTGTACGTTCTACCTAGGTTATGGGTTAGTCTCACAAGTCACAATGTAGTCATGCCGATTGCGTATGAGAAAAAAATATGATATGTTGAAAATGACCCTTTTACTCCCTCCGTCTCCCTTTAAACACCCCATATCCTTTTTCACAACGATTAAGGAGGGTGATTTGTTTGTTATTGTTGGAGATAGTGGGTGGTTTGTTTATTATTGTCTGAGACAATTGGGGCTTTGTTTAGATGATGGGGTGTGGAAATGAGGAGAAATAGTGTAAAAACTTACCCCATTTATAAATTTAGTAGTGGGGTGTTTAAAGAAAAACATCCCAATAAGGAAAACGGGGTGTTTAAAGGAAGATGAAGGGACTCAGGGAGTATATGTTTTCGCCTCTCCAAAGCACCTAATTAAATAGGGCCAAGGTGCACTCTCAGTTTCTACTTGATCATATGTTTGTTCTATCATGTTTCGTTACGATAGTTGTCTTCATGTAGACGACTTATGATACCCTCAAGAAACCAGCGCTTAACCGTGGAAAAGACTTCCCTCGTCTTGAAACAACCCTTCTAACATCTCGGGCCCGACACCTCACGTGGACTGCAACTAATCACCTATGGTAGCTTGACACGATATGTACTCACTCTTCAGACCAACATGTGTTCTTTTGTCGCATTTAGACCTCACACATGCGCACCCTTAAAAACTTCCCTAGATTAAGGTATTTTGGGGTGCAAAGAAGGGTTTGTACTCGAGTTCTTCTACTGTCTTGGGTTGAGAGAGTAGAAATAAGTTTTATAGTTGAAAAGCACAACTAGACTACTAGAGTTAGTTTGTAGGGTTCTTCTATTTCCTGGGTTGAGAAAATAGGAAAGAAAACTCTAGTGAATTTTGTGGACGTAAACCTTGGGTTAAGATCAATTAATGTAAAACTTTTGTCTATTCTCTTTACTATTTCGTGTTTTACTACAATTCATAATTCAGATTTGTGCACTATACTAGTACAAACTATAGTCTCTTGTTTGTGGTACTGTACACTAATCTATTTTTTCCGCTGCTTTATATAAGATAACTCGAGCATCATGAAAAATATTAATCAATGTCAATACTCAAAATTAAAAAAAAAACCCCCAAGTATATATCACGACATGATATTCCATATGCCAATCATTTGAAATCAACTTTGTTGGTATGGATAACAGTGTGTCAATCTCTTTAATCACTCAGATCATATGAGCACTTTACAATAAGTCTCCTCTTAATCTGGGATGTAACACTCCCTCCCCTTACTACCTTCACTTCGGGTGTCTCGCACCACTTCCCACTTTAAAACACCAGAATTTGCGCAATGACGCTAATTGTCTGAGGCAGTTCATTTTTGACCCTCATCATCCATAAATGATGGGAGAGCCTATCACATTTGTGTTGCAATGAGAGTTTAGAAAACACAGAGGTAGCAAGAACTCAAGAAGATTGGCACAATTGCTAGGTGATAATGTGATAATTTTATGATATATAGCAAGAAATGGCTCATTAAGTTACTTGTGCTTCCTATTTCCCTAATACATGTAATCCTAACACTCATCATATTATTCTAGTAACCGAAATATTTCATAATATTTCCTAATACTTCCCCTAATATGAAGTATTAACTCATGCATGTAATCTCTTACAAGTTAGAAACAATTGCAAATGTTAACATGCATGCATGCAGTTTTTCAATGTAAACCGATGTTGTTTGAGATTGTAAGGCTTTGATCGATAGTACGTGGCACTAGGTTGGAAGAGATTCTAAATTTTCTTTTCACCAATGTTTTATAAATTACAAATCGATGATATTTCTCATAAACTAATGCACAACTAAATTTCTTCATTCACTGATTGAGATTGATGTACAAACAAAGTAATAACTCAAAAAGTCGAAAAATATTACATCACTATTATTAAGTATTAACCGAGTCTTCAAATTCACTTGAATATCTATCCTCTCAAAAAAAATCCACTTGAAATTTGTTTTTTTTTTTTTTACCTACTCCATGAAATGAATTACTGTAATATAGATGGTTGATCTAAAAATCAAAAATCACAATTATAACGGTCAAATTTCCAACTATATATATCTTCGAAAACGAAAATACAACTTCCCTTTTTCTCTTCTTAAACACTCCATCCCACAAGAATTCCAAATTTTGTCAGCTGTTCTAAGAAATTCATCTTGTTCTTTACGTTTCTATTCCCAAAAACCCTTCTCGCTTCTTCGTAAAGGCTCAAGCTTTCCATCAGACCTACTTCTGCAATGGTAAACACAATTTCTTTATCCCCAAATTCATTAATTTGTAATTACTTATTTCGTAGTAATTTCTGTTTAATTCATGTTTCATGATTCGTTTTCGTTTTGTCATTAATTCAATCTGGTTGATTCATGTTGTAATGATTCATTGCTGGGTAATTAAGAATTTTTGCATGTTGTAATTCGCTTATTTCTTGATTTATGATTTAATAATTCGCTTATGTCTTGATTTTATGTTTGATTAATTCATGTTTCTTTAGTTTGTGTTTTCTCATTAATTATGTTTAATTCATGTTTTCCTTATTAGTTTCTGCTTAATTCAGAATTTCTGCATGATAAACCCAATTTCTTTCGTTTATTTCTTTTTCTTTTTTTCTTCATAAATTGATGTTTATTGACGAAGTTTCTATTTCATAATGCACATAACCCTAAATATCTTTGAGTTTCATGGTGAATTTTTTCAGGCTGCATATTCCGAGAAAGGTTTACTTCAGGCGTTGATGAGAAACAGTGCCCAAGCGGCAGTTCAAGACCGGGATGCTCTTGTTAACCAGCGTAATCAATTGCAACACGCGGTAAATAACGCAGCTGGAACAGCTAATCAGAACTTCGAATAAACCCAGGTAAGACTCGAGACAGCTACTTCGCTCAACGAGCAATTCGCAAGGTTGGACGCTAGCAACTTTAGGATGTTACACGTAGAGGCGCAGCTGAAACAACAAATTACCTACGCGCCAGAGATTGTGGTTGATTAAGTTGCGGTAGCAAATTTCTTGAACAACTTGAGGGTCAATCGTAGTTGGACCGGAAAATGTCTTATCCCTGAGGGGTTTAATGCGCAGCTTTGAGAAAAATTTTGGGGATTATAGGAAACATGAATCATGCAGATTTCGTTGACCTTAATCTCTGATTTGCAGTCAGTAAATAGTTGAAGGTAAGGATTATCGTGCAGTAGTAGCTATTCTTGAAGATCCATCCACAAAAGGATTATCGTGCAGTACCTGCCTTGTGGATGTAGTTGATCACTATTTGAAACATTTTTATTACAAGATGTTACCTTTAGCTCCCTATATTGTTTGTGGTGTCTATAACGTCTATAACAGTATGTTACATGTAACTCTCTGCTCTATTGTGTTTGTGCTGTCTGTAACAGTATGTAGTTCCATAGTCAATAATCTATTGGTCATGTTTTTGCTGTATAGTAACCTTCTACCACTAATCCTATTTTCTCCGTACTGAAAATGAAAAGAAATTAATTATATCATTAATGGAAACCATTTATCGCTACACAACGTCCATATATGACGTGTTGTACTAAGTAACAAGGACATTATGTGTATGAACTTGATCTAGTAAGAGTACCATGATTTAACGAGGTTCAAAATTAGTAAATATCTACTTGTTTTCACTAATTACTAAAGCATGATTTCCTTTCACAGGCTTGCTATGATCTTCATTGTACATACCCTTTAGGGTTAGGTCTTTCAGAGAGTTGTTGGCGTGTCATGGACGTTTGCTTAAATTATTTTGTGTATAAGCCCGTCGCATACTCGAATTTGCAATTAATTTTGGGTGGTTCACTTTGCGTAGGCATGTGAATAGATCCCTAACTTAATTCAGACCAGAGACGCAATGATGTCAGGAGCGTAATGGATTGTTACACCACGCCAATACCGTGGCGGGGACATCAATAAAGATTTTGCTGATACTGAAGAACGACTTAATACTGCTGAAGCGCTTAATGCTCAAATTTCAAGGCTAAACGAGAAGATTTATTCGGTAGCACAGCTCGAGGGACGAGTAACTTACCCTGTGATCCCTTTTCTGATTCTTACAAATGATGCATTTATCACGAGACGCAATGAGTTGCTTCATTATGTCAATACCGTTGCAGACAGTGCTAACCAGGATTACGATGACACTAAAGAAAAGCTAATCTCTGCCGGTGCCCTTAATGCTAAAATCGCACGTCTAAATGAGCAGATTGCTGAATTAGCACTTCCTGGGGCACTTAAACCAACCATTCGACTAGTTTGATTTTTTCCAAATGCGTTTGTTATTTTTTTTCACTTAATACTCGTCTTTCTACGCACTAAACAAAGATGTATTGAGCTAGCATTCATTAGATAGTTTCTAGTCTTTTTATGAATGTCAAGTAATTATCGTAAGTAAATGACTCCCGGTTGCTCAGCTCGTTTTCTAGTCTTTGTTTTCTCGTTTCTTTTACGGTTGTATAGAGAGGAGAGTGATACAAACTACTAGGGTTTTTCTTTTTCTTTTTCATCATGGATGGCTATGACTTGCGATATAGGCGGCTTGTGAAGTGCAAGAAGCATAATCGTGATCGTGAAGATCTGGATTTGATGATAAGTAAGTTGCCTGATGACATTCTACTTTATTTAGTGGTCGTTTGGTTGCATACGGAAATTCGGAATGCCCATGAATTCCCACTTCCCATGTTGTAGAAATTCACATGAATTTCTCAAAACTGTTTGGTTGCATATAGAAATTGAATGCCCACAGGAATTGCCAATTACCAAAGAGGGGCTAGGTAAGCCAATTCCTCCATTTTGTAGGAATTGGAAATTCCCATGAT
>JBBYHQ010208338.1:0-24314 GCA_038382645.1 Spergularia azorica
CTCGGACCCGTCCACAACGGGTCCGGTTCCGGACCCGCCGGGTCCTAAGCGGGTACGGGTCCTGACCCGCCGGGTCCTAAGCGGGTCCGGGTCCTGACCCGCCGGGTCCTAAGCGGGTCCGGGTCCGGTTCCGGGTATCCGCTTTTTTTCTCACCCCTAACAATGGCTACCAAACCATGGTAGCCATTGTAAATTTGATCCTAATTTAATTATTTTATTAAATTTAAATTAATATTAAAAAAATTAATTATTCAATCAAGCCCCAGCCTCAAGATTTTTCTCTCTCCTCCCCTACCCTTTCCCCAATCCTGCCACCGCGGCACCGCCTTAGCGCAACCTCCCTTCACACCCAACACTATCATTGCACTTGAGAGCACCACCCCCCAGCCGGAAAACGACGTAGATCTTGCCAGGGCCATCTTCGGTCACCGTCGTCTCGCCCTTAGTTACGTACGTACGATTCTCTCTCCTCCCATCACTCCTCTCGCCCTCTGATTCCCGGCTCCCCCGCCCCACGAAAACTCGTTCCCTGCTTCCCACCCCTCCCACAGGCCCCCCTATTGGCCTCCTAATTCGCCGCCCCCACCCATAACCCCTCCCATAACCGTTGCGTCCCAAGGAAATGGTGAAGATTAAGAGAAAACGGAGGTGGAGCAAACGGCGTCGGTGACGCAAGAGGGTGAGGCGCGTGGTTGCAGGCGACTGTACGTCTCAGCGGTAATGGCTGGCGACGGTTTGATGGTGGTCGGATTGGGCCGCGGTGGTTGCTGGGGTGGGGGAGAGAGAGGTGAGAGAAAATGGTTTTAATAATATTAATTATTTTATTGTGTGTTTGTTTTAGTGATTATATCATGGTCAAACTAATCCAAGGTAGAGATTTATTTAGGGGAATCAAAGGGCTATTATTGTTCTCATCACAATGGCCACCAAGCATTGATAGTTATTGTAGAATTGGAATTGGTAATTTTATTTTAATTTAAAGTAAATTTTATTCAAAATGCATTTTATTCCAACTACAAGTGCATTTATTATTATTGAGAATCGACCAAATGCATTTTGTTCAATTAAAAGTGCATTTTGTTATATTATATGTGCATTTTCTAAGAAAAGTGTATTTTGTTAAATTGGAAGTGCATTGGATAAGAAAATTGCAATAAGTTCAATTAGGAATGCAATTTATAAGACCAAAAGTATTTTGCTAACTTGGAAATGCGTTTTATATCATTAAGTATGTTTTGTTAAAATAGGAATGCATTTTATAAGACCAAGTGCAATTTTTTTTATTAGAAGTGCATTTTATACAACTAAAACGACAAAGTGCATTTTTGTTCAATTAGAAGTGCATTTTATAAATATAAGTGCATTTTGTTAAATTAGAAGTTTATTTTTTAAAACTAAAACGACAAAGTGCATTTTGTTAAATTAGAAGTGCATTTTATAAACATAAGTGCATTTTTGTTAAATTAGAAGTGCATTTTATAAGACCAAGTGCATTTTGTTAAATTAGAAGTGCATTTATTAAAACTAAAACGACAAAGTGCATTTTGTTAAATTAGAAGTGCATTTTATAAACATAAGTGCATTTATATTAAATTAGAAGTGCATTTTATGAGACCAAGTGCATTTTGTGTGCTTACAAGTGCATTTTATAAAACTAAAACGACAAAGTGCATTTTGTTAAATTAGAAGTGCATTTTATAAAAATAAGTGCATTTTGTTAAATTAAAATGCATTTTATAAGACCAAGTGCATTTTGTTTGATTAGAAGTGCATTTTATAAGAAAAGTGTATTTGATTAAATTTGAAGTGCATTTGATAAGAAAAGTGCATTTTGTTAAATTAGAAATGCATTTTCTAATAATAAGTGCATTTTGTTAAAGTAGAAGTGCATTTTATAACAATAAATAATTTGTAATTGAAATTGCATTTTATAATAATATAAGTGACTTTTGTTGAATTAAAAGCACAATTTATAAGAATAATGCCTTTTGTTTAGATGTGTTATTGGTTTTGTAAGTTTCAATCGCAGATATTGATGTACTATATATGTACTTCTTACCTTTCCTATCATATATAACTTCCTACCGGAACAGACCCCTACAGTACAATATAAGATTATAAACTATCTCATTATCTTACATTTCCATCTCATAATCTCTACAATAGCCTTTGTGTTGTGACTTGTGAGTTGTGACACTAGAAGTAAAATTTGGATAAACCAACTTGGAGACGATGGACAAGTATTATGAAATCCCCCGAGCGGCATATTCTACTCAATTTATTGACAAAAGGGTGACAAATAACAATAATAAAGTAGAGTATCTATGAGGATCAAGGTTGACCCAGTGGTTAGTAACTCAACCTGTGGTTGTTCCGGGTTCAAATCCTCATACCTGCTATGTACAAAAATAAATAGAAAAAATAGAAAATAAAGTAGTGTATTTTCTTTTGTTCCATGGTTAAATTTTGATTTGATTTTGACGTGAGTAAATATTAACTAAGGGCAGTGGTTATTTCCAAGGTACCGAGTTATTCAATATTAACATTCCGTGTGACCCAATGACGCAAAATACTTGGAGGCGCATTTAATGAAGTAACTTAATAACAAGATAGTATTACCTCTAAATCGAGACGATCCATCATAATTCAAACTAGAACAATTAAATATTTAACAATAACCTCCCGAGCTAAGATGATATTCCTCCAACATAAATTCACTCGATCCCGTCTCAACTTGAAAAGTCTAACGAATTTCGAACCCAAAATACGTTTTAATGCTTAAATGAAACCGTCCTAACCTACCCTATTGACGAACTCTATATGTAATGTTGTTTTTCACTCACACCGTCATGTTGGTGGAATAGTGGAGGCCTTGACGGTGTATTAAGTAATTAGGGGTAATAATCCGTTTTGTGGTTGTACATGTTTTTGTAGTATTATCCACATGAGTAAGATTTCATGTACTCCATAAAGAGACTCTATCGTATAATTGTAAGTAGCTTCAAGTTGAAGATGCGACGAGACGACATACCAACCTGGGCCACCTAATATGATTTTTTATCCTACGGCCCACACCCAATCAAAATTTACACCTCTACTCTACGTTTGGTACTCACTTTTCTTCTTCTGTTGAACCTATCTTACGCAACACAACACCAACACCTCTCTTTTTTTCTCCTTATTTATTCCCTTCTCTCCCCATCTCTTTTCTCCGCCGCTCATACTTCACTCTCTCTCTCCCTCTCTCTCTTCTTTCTTACACTTCACTCTTTTCAAGCGCACGTTAACACTCTCCTAGTGCGCACGTTAACAAACCAAAAAAAAAAAAACTTCCGAAAATGGATCTCAAGGCCACTTTAGTCATTGGCCTTATCTGCATTGTCGTCGCCGGCGTCGGCGGCCAAGCTCCGGCAGCTTCCCCCACACAATCTCCCCCAACCACCACTCAACCACCACCCACCTCCCAATCTCCACTCCCCACCGTCCAACCTCCCACCACCCAACCACCACCCACTGCCACACCACCCGCCGTCGCACAATCCCCACAGACGACAACATCTCCTCCCCCAGCAACAAACTCACCACCACCGTCCACACCACCACCAGTCTCCGCCCCACCACCATCCACTCCACCACCAGTCTCTGCCCCACCACCGGCAACTCCACCACCAGTTGCTACCCCACCACCGGCAACTCCACCACCAGTCTCCGCCCCTCCTCCACCAGCAACCCCTCCACCTACTTCTGCTCCATTGGCCTCCCCACCTGCCACCACCCCGGCCCCCACCCCAAGCAAGAAGAAATCAGCTTCTCCGGCGCCGTCTCCGCTCCTCTCTAGCCCACCTGCACCACCAGTTGGCGCCCCTGGTCCTAACCCCGCCGACTCATCTGTCTCCCCTGGACCTTCTGCTTTCCAAGAAGATCAGGTACATTACTTCATTTCATAATCTCGACACGATTTATGTTAGCCGACTCCAAATCATTCTCTAGCGTACATTGTTGTTAATATAACGATTTATGTTAGCCGACTACAAATCATTTTGTAACGTACATTTATCTCTACTAACAATGTAGCGTAGGTCATGTAATTGTTTGTGTTTAATTACGTGACGATTTATGTTAGTCGATCCCAAATCGCGTTATTGCGACAGTCTAGTGTACATTATGATTTGTTGTAGTGTAGTGGGTTTAGATCTGAGGATTATGTTTCTTAGATCTGGTACTAATAGTGTCATATTTAGTATCTTTGTTATGTCTAAAATTGTGGGTGATGTACATGTACATGTACTGCTTTATTTGCTTTTTAAGTTAAAAGTCAGGTGAGTTGAATGTTGTGAGTAAAAATTCACTTGTTTTGTGTGTTTTTATGTTTGTTGGTCTTAAGTTCTTGTTTGGGGTATCTTTTTTAGTTTTCCTAGGAACATGTTTCTTGTCTTTTTACTACCTCTATGCATTTACTGCTGTGACATTTCCTCTTGGGAATATAATATTTTTACAAAAATGTTTCTGAGGCCTATTTAACTTATTTTCTAAAAGAATGTTATCGACCCCGAGACATTCTGGGACTAAGGCGTAGTTGTTGTTATAATTTTAAAGCGAGATTTTAAGATATTTGGATGAGTTGATTAATTTTAGGTTGAGTAAATTGTAAGAAATTGGGTATGTGGAGGTTGACTGAAGTCAAGTAAAGGTCAGAGGTCATACGTAATTCTGTTAATTAGTTATGTGTAGTGATCTTCAACAACTTTTGACCAAGATCTTACTTTTGATTGATTTTTGGACCAAATGTGGAAATCTGTATTATCTGCATAACTGACATGGCATGACGACAATGGTCCATATCCCCCAAGATTTGAGATATAATCGGATAACGTGACATCGTCGTCTACCTTTTAGAGATGCAATTCATTTGGAATTGATCTATTAAATGTGACAGCCTAATGCCACAGTTTTTTACTTGATTCGTGTTGTCGTTTCGTGTCCTTGTTAAGCTTTGTCTAGTTATGCGTCTTTAATCAATGAACAAGAGCTAGACACTGTCAATTACTCATTGAGGTTGAGATTATACATGCAAGTTATACATTTAATTAGTTGCTGAGGTAACGTGCAAACTTCCATATGTGGTAGTTGTTATGTCTTTTTGTGTATCAGACTTCAGAAAGTATGTTCAGAAGTTACTCTCGTTACAGGTTCAAATGGCTTCCGTTCTATGTTTGAATTTGTGGCTTAAGTTATAGGAGAACTGGGGTATGAGTGTACGACCACGAAAGAGATAACTTAGCTGTCTAAGATTGCTCACCCCATGTTATATAGGAATGCTTGTGTTTCTTAGTCGATGAACGTCGGTTTGAGGATCATTGCTTAGGATAACTAGCTGAAATTGTCAGGGGAATTGTTAGTTACTCCATCTAGATCATCATGGACCACTGAAGACGGGATGATTATTAATAATTTCGCGATGAACCATGTGCAGTTGCTCTGTTAGGTACAATATATATGATCTAAGTTGCTCTATTGCCTGTGATATGCTGCTGCTTTTCAAAATCTCTTCTTTTATTATGAGAGTCTTCCAACCACAAACATACTTTACATGGAAAGAGACATTGTATAATTGCTATTTTTAAAGTTCTTAGATCTTACTAAGTACTTTGCTTAGATCTGAAGAAGCTTCAACTAGTGTATACCCATTTCATAATGTTGAAGGGTTGTTTATTAATTGGATTTGGGCGGGTCCATTCGATGATTATGTTGGGTAGCAATTACAAAAGCCAGATTAGCATGAGTCATCATTTTTGTTTGGACAATCATAGAGTGTGTGGTACAAGCCCTTTTGATTTGTGCCAGAATAGTTGTAAAATCATACATAGTTACATACCGATGTACATTATGCGTTTCAGAAATGCTGTAACATTCGTATAAGATGTCGCGTCTTAGGATCATACTAACCATCGTCTACATTCGTTAGAGCTCCCTTGCACAATTGTCTCGAAAGAGTGATGAATTCCTTTGTAAGCTTGTGGATTCCTTTAATAGGAAGGTGAAATCACCCCTGTTGTATGTTTGTTCACTATTACGCCATTAATGCTAACAAGATAAACCTGTGATCCATGGGAAGCATATGCCTGTTTTTTTGTGGCACTAACACATTACCTTATCTAATACTGAATGGATAGTATTTGATATGCTTAGTATTCTGCATTGCAGTGCGTGTTTGTATGTGTACCTCTATTGTCGCTTACCTTATCGTTAACGTATGTGCATGACCTTGCAGAGTGGTGCCGAGATGTTGTCCGTGTCAAAGATGATGGGAGGCCTGGTGGCCGGATTTGTTTTCTTGGCAGTGCTGTTCTGATCTAGTAGAGTCGAGCCATCAGCCTGCCTGTTTCCATGGGACGGCGTACGTGCTAGTGTTATATACATCGACGTATTATTGGATGTCATGTATTCATTTTGGATTATATACATTCAGTTGAATTCTTTTCGCTCGGTTGTTGAGGGTTAGTAGCTATTGTTCTGTCGGAGGTGAGTCGTTTGTATTAGTTGATTTAGTCACCAGTTACCACTTGTAGTAAATGCCACTCTTTTTCTATCTCGCTCCGTTCAACATTTAATTACCGTCTCCGATACTCGTATCTTGTATAATTGAAATTCGTCCGATAATGGCATGTACAAACAACGGCAACCAACAAGTATCGCCTTCGCTCACGGTCAGCTAACTCCGGCCACCCCGTGGAGTGCGATAATTCTGAATACTCTGGCCGTATTAATACTGATTTCCGCTAACAAAACAATCTGTTGCAACAGTAAACACGATTATAAAAATACTAAGTTCACTTCACTTCCAACTTATACACAATATCAACTTACTCTATTCAGTTGAATTTGGATCGATTCATTTACGATGATTGTTATAATCGGCCACATCATTGCATAACTTTCGAACAAAATTGAACTCGATAAAACATGGTAACAACTAACGAGTTCTAATTCACCTAAAAGTCTCGTTTCTTGAAACTCGTTTTTTCGTTTATGTAATTAACTCCGAAATCTATATCACACGACGATTGTAACAACTTCGCCAGTCGAGTTTCAAAATGGACTGTTAGTCCTGTTACACATATAAATACCTCCTTCATAACAGAAAATTAACCGTGCTGCTTAATTCTCCATTTTTCCCGGCACTTCAAAATTGAAACTCTTTTAACAGAGAGAGGAGAGAGAAAAGAGAGAAAGAGCAGAATCTTGTACTAGAAGCTTAATTTCACCGCTGAAGATTTCTCAAGTAAGCTTACTATTCTCAATTTTCTTATCACCTCTGTAATTTTCGCTAATTAATTCTGCGTTTGTTCGTCATCATCGTCGCATTTCCCCCCAAATTGAAGTAAAATTAACCCTAATTTCCGACATTCATCGATTTTTACAATACAATCACTTCAATTGATATTCGCGAGCTTCAATTTACATTTTCCGGCAATAATTTCATCTCACATTTCGCTAACTTCTGCTGGAGGAGATGACAACATACTGCACTGCAAGGATGAATTTCGGAAACGATAACGTAACTCCGACGACTCCACCGCCGTCATCGACATCGTCGGAGAACTCCGTCGTCGGCAAGAAGCTGCTACGCTCAAGCATACCGTTCGACTACTCGTCTCCCGAAGTCGGCCGTCCGACCGTCAATTACTACCAGAAGAGCGTCGCCGGAAGTGGCGGTGGCGGAAGCAGCTGCAGTTCGAATAGGACGCCGTTATCGTCGTTGACGAACTTAGAGTTGTCGCCGCATGTTAAGGTGGAGGAAGATGTGATCGTCATGGACAGCGTTATCATGAGCTCAAATTCCGGTTCGAGATGCGGCAGCGGCGGTGGAGGTGGTGGCGGTGGTGGTGGTGGTGAAGGCGGCGGCGGTGGAATCTATGGAAGCGTGTACAAGACGGTTCTCTGTAAGTAATGGGAGGAGTCTGGTGGTTATTGCCGCTATGGACACAAGTGTCAGGTGAGACTTTGATTTTCTCTAATTTTATTATTTTATTTTATTTCTTTGTTATTTATTTATTTGTGTCATATGAATCTTAATTTTCTGATCTGTGATTTTAAATTTTTAATTATGTTCATGTCATATTTAGTGTTGTGAATTTGCTGTACTAGTTCACCGATTTAGATAGTAAGGAACATGAACAGTAGAGTGAAGATATTGTGATTTGTTATGTCGAAATCGGAATTATGATATGTTATGTTGAAATCTTGTTGTTGATTTTACGGTTTTGGTTAGTAGTGCAAAATCGTCTTTTCGCCAACATTTTCATAAACTAAATTCATTGGATCAATCCTATGTTTGGCAGCAAGGCAAAGAATTCATTCTTTCCGTATCTTTGGTTTGTGCCCTAATTTTCCGTATGAATTGTATGCATTTAGGAATTTTGTACAATTCATACGCGTGCTGTATAGATAGAGAGGGTATTCATCCTCAGGTTCTCAAATCTTGACCTTAAAAAAACAAGAATTGCTAGTCTCAGTGTTATCAGTCGGCAGTCCTTCACCGTTCTCTAACATGACAACCGATTTACTGAGCTTACTTGGCCTAAAGGATGCTCACCTTGTTTTAGGTATTTTGCTGTCTGTTTTTCTTGCCCATTTTCGTGCCTGAGTAAAACCTTGATGTCATCTAGTATATGCTTGTCGATTGGTTTAGGTTGCACTCATCTTTGTGATAGGCAACGATAAACATACACTATTTTGTAATTGTTGCCTGTTTGTGATCTTAAGCTATGCAGACAGACTGTAATTCTTGCCTGTTTGTGATCTCTAAACGCTTCCTGTTTGGTGTGTTTCTTTGCCTTGGTAAGGAAATTGAAAAATACTCTCGAAGCTAGACTTCATAGTTTCAATCCCCGCTCAGATGTCTGTAGACTAGCTGTCTGGCCATAACTTCAGTGTCGTAGAATTGTTTGACCTGGTCACATCATTGTGTTTGCACAGTCAAAAGTAAACTTTAAAATATGCAAATAGATGGTAAGATACTGCTCTGGTCTGGAATCCTGGAAACAGAGGAACTTTTAGGGCTAAGTCACCAGGATGTGGAAAAATTCTGCTACACAGGTTCATGATTCTTTTCGGTGGTGATAGATAGATAGATACAGACATACAGGATGTACTTCTGTTGTACAAACTCAGTTAGACTTTGTTCTTTCTATGTGCCTTTGGACCTACATGCCTAGGTTTCCGCATTTCCTCCCTTAAGCTACGAGAAGAGCATGCATATTAAAATACAGCGATGCAACTTGTAGAAATTGAGCATTTCTGCTGTCTTATTCTAGTATGATTTTCGTTGGTGATCTTCTCTATGTATGCAGTTTGCACATGGACAAGAGGAACTGCGTGCTAGCCCTAATCGTCTCCGTAACCTGAACAGATTTGAGGCATGCTTCTTAAGCATCTTAATATGCTTAAAAATTACTCCTTTTTTTTTCTATAGGACATGAGGGCAGAACTCATTGTGTTGTGCTGTCTGATGTGCAGACACAGATGAGTCAGTTCAACATCAGTCCAAAGTCCAGCCATTATAGTACATGCAGTGCATCTTCTCTGGATAATGTGGAAACTACACCACCTGTTACATCAAAATCAACCTCGAAGCTGACCAAACCTTCACCTCCACTGTCAAAGACAACTTCTGCTGCTGTCCCTCAAAGAACTACTTACCCAGATTGGTCTCCTCTGCATGATGGCATCACAGCATTACCGGATTCAACTGCTGAGCCTCCAACCAGATCCTCTGTTGATGAGGGCATCTTCAGTGTCCTGTATGGCCTTACTCGGAGGAGACTTCCTGTGTTTCTTGACATATGCCCCGAGTAACAATTTTCCCAAGTTCGGATTGTTGAGTGATATTACTGAGATAGCTGCCACCCCTCACCTTGTTCTAACAGAAAGGCACTTTCTATCCAACCTGACAGTTGGCCTGATCCATGATCAAGCAGAAATGTCTTTAGGTTTTGAGTAGACATTGTATAAATAGTAGCTTACAGCCTTGCATCAGTTTGTGCTTAAGTTTTGCGTGCACATCGTATAGCTTACACCATTTTGTGCCGTTGTACATTGATCTGAATACATCAAGAAATCTATACAGGAAAATATTCTCCGAAAATCAGCTTATTTGATACTTGCATACGTAGTTATTTACCCTTCAAAAATGGGATCAGCTCATCATGTTTTGCCACTGATCTCTAAGCTGGTCGATAAAAAACGATTACGTTGTTATATACCGATCGATAGTCTAGCTCCATTTATTTTGTACGTCTTCCTATTATTATTTGTATACTACATTTCATGAGGAAAAATTTGTTAAAACAATCAATAGGAGAACAACTAGCTTCCTTTGTTTCATCATCACCGTTCACATGTATACAAATCCCACGGAAAATGCTGATGCAGTGTGTCTTCTCTGGATGTGGAAACTACACCACCTGCTGGCTGCTGGTGCATCAACCAACCTCAAAGCTGAGCAAACCTTTACCTCTCGAGTCAAAGACGACTCCTGCTGCTGTCCCTCCAGACCTCCACCGCTTTACTCAAATTGGTTTCCTCTGGTTGATGGCATCACAGTAACAACTGCTGAACAGCCAAGTGCCAACCAGAGCCACAGTTAACGACTAATTGACAATGTCCTATACGGCCCTAGTTGGAGGAGATTGCCTGTGTTTCGCGACATGTGCCCCGAGTAACAATTGTACTAGACCTCAAATTCAGAGAGTTTGACATATTAAAATTCAGATGCTGATCGTCTCTTAACTTTTCTTTTTTGTAATATACAGGATATAGGAGCAGTTCAATGCAATCATAGAAGTACGAGAAGTAACATACAAAAAGTTGCCTCCTGCCTAGCCTAGGCCATAGTTGTTGCCTTGTAATGTGACATACATTCATCTTTGCTTTCAAGAACTATATACATACATAAGACGAGAACTGAGTTTGACCCCGTGAATCACATGATTGTTCGTGCTTTTGTGATTACAGACGCCCGATCCAACAACAAATTGAATCTATTCGCAAAGATGATATGGACTCTAGTCGAAAAGCCAGATTAATACCCTGCAGCCTCTATCTTTGACATCATTTGCACCATCGAGTTGGAATACACATTCACCTGCCAAGAAAAGATCGAAGTAATTGGTCAACTATTGCAATCTCCAAAGACATTGCTTCACAGACGATGGAAACATCCGTTTGATCACAAAACTCTGCATGTTGAAGGATTTTTATAACTACAATGTACGTGAGCTTACAATGTCGGACAGGGTGAATGGAGATAGAATGTTTTCCAAAAGACATTGAGTAAAGAATACAATGAGTAAACAATTACTACATTTAGTCTCCAGATACCATAGGAGTTTGAGGTACCAGAATCCAAGTAGTGTAAAATGATCACCGCCACACTGGACAGGAAAGTTATGTTCTATGTTCCCTCTGAATTCATCCAACAATGAAGAGATTGAGTTTATTAACAATGGACGGAAAATAGATCCTCCAATTTCCTCTTTCAAAACTTTATCCAAACAAGAAAACTTACTTCCTTAATCCTTCCTTCCCTCCCTTTCCTTTCAAATCCCTACGCATCCAAACAAGCTCTAGCCTCTAAATACTAATTATAAGCTGGGAGTATGGAGTCCCTAATCATCCCCCCTACCCAACCCTACAAGCAGGAACAAAAGAAAAACAAAAATAATAAAGGATAAGTTATATACTGAGCATTTCCAGTTAGTCTAGCAAATTACCTCATTAACAATCTCTTCACTCTTTTTAAGCAACTCTAGTTGTGTAGCAGCTGCAAGCTCCTTCACTGAGATTATCTTACCTTTTACGGCATCCGCCTACAAGTTTGATACGGATGAGAGCTTGAATAACTTCACACAAAAGCTAGAAACAAAATTTCACAGTAAGACAAACAACGGATTACCTCTGCTATCACTGCTTCGATCTTCTTTCCGCTTGCTTTCAGATCATGTCTCCTTGATTCTGCCTCCAACTTTACATTGTTCAAGCCCCTTGTGTCTTCATCACGCCTGACATGTCCATCCTTCTCTAACTGAAGTCTTTTTTTATATAACTGTTCAGCTACGAAAAGCACACAATTATTTGCACCAGGACAAAATCAAAGCCAATAAGCTTCACAGCTGTAAGACAGTACAAGTGAATTACCTTTTGCTTCAAATTCTGTGACTTTGGCGGCAAGTGATACCTCCAGCATTTGCTCATCACTCAACTTAGCCTTCAGTTGTTTGACATCTTTCTCAGCAGATTTAGCAGAATTTACCTGTCAAGACATAAAAAAAACAAACTGGTGCTTTGAGTTGTTGAAAAAGTCGTAACTAAGTAAAGTATCTGATTGGTGCAAGGCCCTATACTTTCCGTTAAACATTGTTTATTTCGGCAAACTCAATTTAGTTCAACAATTTGAATTCAGCAATTAGAATTCAACCCGTAAATTGTTAGACCCATAATGTCAATAATTATACCTAATGTACCAATAGCCATTTTCGTTGCAATTCTTAAAGCCATTTCAGCTTAGGTCTTCCAGAAACAGCCCATGTTTGTTTCAATAAAGAGGCATATCTACTACTTCCTGTCCCCAACCACCCTTACCGAGCCGTAGGTGGTGCCTTTGAGGAACTGGTGAAATGATGATCTATAATAAGATATAGCAGCTAATTTGCTTCAATTAATTCAGCTGATAAAAACAAGGTGTGGACTCCCAATATCCTTATTTGCACAAAGACAAGGTCTAACTTGTACAACACATAGCACTATAGCCCCCACTCCAGTTTTACTTACAACTAGAGTTCATTAATTACAAACACTAAGTCCCTTCACCTCAAGAAGGAAACAAAAGACTGGTTATTTCATGACAACTTACCATCTCAGTTTTTTTCCAGTGAATGTTTCACCTTATCAGATGCATTTGTAGGGATAATTTATCTAGGAAACATCCTTACAGCCATTCGAGACACCCAATTACAAATTTACAAGCATTGACCCCAAAATGATTTTGTTTCACAACTACTTTTCAAACAAGGGTATTACCACCATGATCCTAATAGCATATATTCATCTATAACTAACATCCTGCAACCCTTATTCATTTCCCTACGACAGAGCACTGACCAAACAAACATTATTGAGTGATTATTTTGCATCTAGATAATTGCGAACTGAACCTCGTTGGAACAAACTCAGGTGACATTGGGCCCTCATGTACATCTTTCAAAATCTCAAACAAGATAATGTCAGGCTAGTAAAAGAAGATAACCTGTTCCTGTATTGCCTGCATCTGAGCCAAATGTTTTGTCATTTTCTGCCCAGCCTGAAATTGAAAGCATGAGAGAATTGTGAGTTTGCTTTTCATTAAAATATTCAATTTCATGAAAGCATAAGATCGGACTATTCAATTAATCCACAGAGAATGTTACGTTGCTTGATAGCATACCCACCAAAAATAATATAACTGCCACATCTATCTCTTCTATATCACTGTTAGGTAAAGATAATTAAATTTTCTCGTTAGAAGGTCTTCAGCAAATTTTCCAATTCCAGTAAAATGATTACCAAATTTTGGTTTCAGAGTCTTAATGACTGTAGCAAAATGGCTCAGTAAACTGATTACCAAAATCTAAAGAATTCAGAGCTTCTCACACAGAACTTACTGACTACCAAATTCTAAAGGTATCCAAGCTATTCTCCTTCTCTGAGATACTAACTCGCTCTCCTCTCCATTCTGTCATGTCACTCATGTGTGATGCATCTTGCTCTCTAAATTACCTGATATTTATATGAGCTGTGAAGCATCTATATTTGACAGGGTACCTTCAGAAACCCTACAACAAGTCTGGGGTTGACTATTCAGTTGGACTTACGCCAAGGAGTAAAGTAAGCTGCAAAACTACTACTCTGCACCTCACCATCCCTTATACCGCTCCATCAATATGGAGATAGATGATGAACAGGGTTTGACCATCAGCTTTATCATTACCCGTTTGCTCCATCAGCAAACAGAATATGATGAACTCAATGGTTTTATGCAACATTTCCCAACATGAAATGGTCCCCTCCCATTCCTTGCTAGGAACATTGGAGGACATTTTCAAACTAAGATCTAGGAGTACGCTGAGTTCACTCTAAAGAGATGCACACTTGAAAAGCTACTTGTGTTGCTCATTACAAGAAGCAATCCTGAACCCTATTAGGCATTGAGAGTATTAAAGAACCAGAGAAGTATTTAAATTGCTCAGCTGCCATGCAAGATTCCCTCAAAAGGTTGTTTTTCGACAAAAGAACCACACAATTGCATGTATTCAGGTTTGTCGGAATTCTTTCTAGACATGATGTTGTTGCATGCCGTAAGCAGAGCATCAGTATTCAGAGAAGCGGGAGTATAACTTGGTAGGATCAATGACAAACATCCACATATACTAGGTCTCCTGAATCCTTTTTTGGCAAAGAATGTGTTAATGTCAAATACTAGTCATGTGATTACACTGGAATATGAATCCACAGAGATTAACAGACAAGAACAGTTTTCCTTGAAATTAAAGTCGCAAATAATGTCCTCAGATGAAATGAAGGATCTAAAACGCATCTAAAATGGATTAAGTAAACTTATAATTAACTTGATCAAAACTATCACTTATATTTTAACACATGTATCTTGAACTTCTAAATTTTGAAATAAAATTCATCTCCCACTATCCTGTTAAGCGTTAAGTGAACTACACTCGTTAAAAGGTAATTTAAAACACAACATTGCACAGGAAAACAAATGCACCATATATACAACTCTTTAGGCATGTACTAGCAATAAAGTTGGCAAGTGTAGATTTCAGCTAGCTCAGTTTACCTTTGTATAAACCTCCAAAACTGCAGTCTTTTCTTGAAAGCGTTGCAAAGAAAGCCTTTCAGAGTCTTTCGCCTCCATTACAGCTGCTTTCTTCTCCTCTAAAGCCCTCTACAAAATGTAAGGAAATGATACTGTTAGGCACATGTCCTTAGGGTATCAGTTGAAAAAAGTACAGTGGATAAAACAATACATAAACTACTAAAAACAGACTATTTTCTCCCAAGTCCAAATATAAGTAAATCTAAAGGAAAAAGAAGAAGGAACAGAAGCAGTAAATTCAAATGAAACGACTAACAACAACAAACACAGTGCCTCCAAGGTTCATGCCATGTCTGCAGTCTTACCCCTATGTAAAATTGTGTTGTACTGACTGACTGCCACTACAATATTCACACAACACTACTCAAGCCAAAAAGTTCTTTGCGAGGGGGGGGGGGCGCTAAAGCATCCAGGTGTGGTGTTACAAAGTAGACACTTGAAGACTACTCAATAACTGATGTTTCTAGTTTATCCAGCACTAAGCATCTCCATTTGTCCTAGAAAAATCATCTCTTTCTCCCCCCTTCCAAATAAACCACCCGCCCCCTAAATGAAGGCAGAAATTACATAGCATCAAAGAAATTGCTAGCACCATGAAATGGGAAGAATTGGACTTTATCAAATCCCATGGACAATGGCCACTGCAAATTCTAAATTGTGCCATTCTGCATATTGCATTGATATTCAGTTATTCTCTTTTGAGGCAGATAATTAGTTATTGTTACTCAGATGGAATGCACATAAATATGAAGGCAAATGGACCTAACAGATTGGGAAACACTACCCTTAACCTAATCGGAATTCCAAAATTGTCTCTCAAATACGGGCAAACTAAGGCACAACCCAGATCATCCTAAAAGGCTACGATGATTTCTTGTTGTATGCAACATCAAATTGAGAAACCATATTGTAACAAAAATATGACTTCATATTTGCATGAAATTAAGCAAAAAGAAAAGCACTAAATTTGGAGCAATGCAGATTATACCCGGAGTTTGTCTGGTGACTGCACAATTTTGGAACGCCAAATAGCATTTTCTTCTGTAGCTTGGATGAGCTCAAATTCTGCTTTGGAAACCTATGGTATGAATATAAATGAGTCGATAGAGCGAGAAGAAGACATTAAAAGTAACCAAAAGTAAAATGAAACAAAAAATGAAAAGAAAAGAAAAGAAAAATTGTTGAACATGATCTCTGACACTTCACTATTTTATGCAAGCTCCCTACTATACTTGGATGGCTAAGGATCTATTTCTCCTCATATCATGTCAATATACATAGATATGTCATGTCCACTATAAAATGTGATCACGGGAGAAAGGAACTGCCACATGAATCGTAAAACAACCCTCTTAGTACACAGATCATAACGGAAATTGCAAATTGTAAAATTAAAAAGAAAAAAGAATATAAGAGCTCGATATGAACATGTCAATTTTGATGACACCTCATATCACCCAAAAAAATGTCTCTTCAAAAAATGAACTCCTTGTTGACTCATTCTTTTCTGCTGAAATTGAAACAAAAATTGAATTGAACTGAGTTATGTAGATCTTATTATGCTTCTTTGTTCACTGTTAACGTCTTGACAGCCCTTGAATATTGGACTTATACGGAACATATCAGCCAAATCTATCTAATGATGCATAATTGTGAACCCAAGTACCATAGGTAAAGTTATTGTTGTAAGTTACACACTTAGGTGAATTGATTTTATGTGAAAATGACGTTCCTTACAGCTAATTCAACCTGAGATTATTTAGAAACTTAAGACTGGCATACCAAAGGTGTTAAGTTCTTACATTGTTGGTCAATTCTTGGGCCCTTTCCTTCATTGCTTGCCGCTCCTTCCTCAGATTTGACTGAAGGCTGTTGAGATTGTCAAGAGCTTGTCGTAACTCATTCACCTTCGCCTCTGACTCTAGGACAAAAGGCCTCTCCCTTTCTCTTACTTCTTTGATAGCCTCGATTTCTTCTTTCAACTGCATTTCCATATCCACAGTCACAAACCTTCTACTCTAATGACAATTCAGGAACAATTATTTATGCTAACTTTTCAGTGCATCACCTGCAAGACTTTGGACTCCCTCTGCTTTCGCTGCTCTTCTAGTACATCCAACTGCTCTCCATATGAACTTAGCATACTCAACTTTGACTCCCTGGTCCATTGGCAGTATATAGATACACAAAATATTAGTGATTCACCCATCATATCAACAACAACAATAACCAAGCCTTCGTTCCAAAAACTCATCATATATATCCCCACATGTAAATTTATCACTTCAAAGCTTGATCTTTAAAAAAAGGTTGAACACAAAAGAAACTCACCCATCCCCAAAACAATGGTCACAATTTCACCTGTCCTTTTTGAACAAGAACTTTCAACACTTAAAAACATCAGATGGTAACATTCTCTCTCCATCAAAAGACACAGACTAGAACAAGCCAACATAACACTAGCTGTTACCTCAGAAAAAGAACATAGTGCTAGCCGCTAGTTATCAATGATGTCTTAGTTGAAAACTGAACCGCAAATGAATGTGACCAAACTTTTTGGAACCAAAGGAATAGAACATACTAACAGCACTATAAATCATTGAACAATTCAGGTCGACCCGAATAGATTAGCTGTTAGGTCATCGGCTAATCAATACTGAATGTAATGCATCAAAAACAAAGGAGAAAAGAGGAAATGAAGGTGGAGGAGGGAGAATTAAAAAGGGTGGTGGAGGAATTCTTACTCCAATTTCGAGGTAATGTGTTACCCTAGGGAAGAGGTGGGTAAACCTTTGTGGGGGAAATTATTACCCTATCTCCCTCTATCCTCCATCAGCACTACCTCCATTTCCGCTTATTTTTGTCTATAAACCCAAATAAATACCCTCATCCCAATCAAAATCTTATATTGTCGATTACTCAAGATAGCAGGATTCAATGAAGTATATGCTTAATTATCTCCCCACTCCGACCCTTCGATGTTCATCTACTCCGAAACCATTGAGAAAATCAAATATAGGATATGATACACATTCAATTAAGTTAACTTCACCACCACCCCCCCCCCCTCCCCAAACCCGAGAACGACCAATACTCAAATTTACTCGAAAGCTAAGCAAGAAACATTCCATTCCATGTTCACCCATCAGAACACGATCACTCAAAAAATAATCAGATTTCAACATAATCACACCAACTCTACACAACTACACCACATTCTCACATTGTCAAAAAAAAATTGCAATTAAATCCGAAAACACAAATGCAGAAGTAGTCAGTAAAACCCACCCATTACCTGTGAAGAAAAAAGTTAATGAGAGCAGAAAGAATCTTAACAAGACGATTCGACTCGGGGAGGATCAAATCATTCAAGGTGAACACAACAGGACACTCAATACTCTGCAAAACATCCTTAATTTGAGTATACAAATTCATTACTCGAACCGAGTCGGTATGCATATCAGGATTATCCAACCGCTCCAACGCCGCAAAATCCACCTGATTCGGATCCTCCCTGCAAAAATACATTCAACAGAAAACCAATCAAACATAGAATGAACAACGATCAATTAACAATCGAATTGGGGGAAATGAGAATTAGGGTTTAGGGTTTAGAGTGGAGAGATTAACTGGAGAGAATTGAGGTGGTTTAAGAGGGAAGAGTAGAGATTGAAGGCGACATTAGGGTTAGGGTTTGCGAGATCGGCGTCGGAGAGATTGATCATTTGAAATTGAGATAAAAGGGAGATTATCTCCTGACGTGGAATCGGTGGAAGTGTGTACATAGCTGCCATTGTTGTTGTTGTTGCGTAACTTTGAATTTTCCTGAATTTTATGGAATGAATTTGAATTTGTTTCTTACTCCTATCATTTCCCGCTCCCCCCCTTTTAACTGGAGTGTTTTCTCATCTCACTCGCTCAGTCGCTCAAGTTTAGAGATGACCAAATGAGGGGGTGTAAACGAGCCGAACCAAGCCAGAGCTTTGAGTGTTCGGGCTCAGCTCGGTATTGCCATATTTGAGCTCGGGCTCGGCTCGGAGCTCGGCGAGCTCGCCACACCCAAGCTCGAGCTTGGGCTCGTTAAAGCTCGGGCTCGGTCCCAATCTCGTTTTATCTTTGTTCTCGGAATCATTAAAATATATAACAATTCAATAATATTTATTACGTAATTTACGGATCACAAAAACAAAAAAAAAACAGAAGATGAAATTACAAGAGATTATAAATTAAAATTCATTTGATTGGTTCCACAAAGAGGAGAAAAGGCCTAGTTTCGCATTGGTTACTCTACTACATTTTGATATGGGAATTAATTGAGTATTAGTGCAAATTGGTTGTAATTAGCAAGTAAGTAAAAGCATTGATCAAAATAGAAAGCTTGTATAAATACTCAAAGGATACATCATTTTAGTCAGCAATGAAAATAATAACAACTTCTCTCTCTACTTGCTCTCTTTCTCGTTCTATCTTATTCTTTACTCAATTCTGTTACAAACTCCCTCTAACAACCTAGCTTCTTCTTTACACCTCTCTGTTACTACAAGTTGAGCTCAGCTCCTTGTTTCTCCATCTTCATTTCCTGCAACTTCTTCATCAAACCTTCTCCTTTACGCCACAATTACAGTAAGAATTACTCTTCCTGTAACACATTTAAACTAGTTTTTTCACCCGTGCAAATGCACGAGAATTGTAAATGCTTAATTAAAATACTACTTTTGTCGTGCTAATTTTAAAATATTAAAAAATTCGACCTTTACAAATAATAAACACTTATAAGAATTTAGAACAACGCAAAAAAATAATACATCATTTGCCTTTCTTTAAACACCACACACTCAAAATATCCCTATATTAAGGAGGGTGTACACAATAATCGGTTATCAATATTTCAAAAAATTTACATAGCGAGTTAGATAATAATTTTAGCATATTGAGCGTTTAAAGAAAGACTGAGTGAGTATTTAAAACATGAGCTTAGATTAACCGATTAGTGTGTACACCCTCCTCAATTAAGTTGCTTTTGCATATGGAGTGTGTAATATCCAAAAGTTCAGAGGGAATTTCAAAGAGATTAAGGGCTCATATGAGGTGTTTAAAAGGATTGACAGTGCTACTCATATCAGCAAAGTCGACTTTTCTTTTAGAAAGTCCATCTGATAAGAACTCCACAGATAAGCGTGCTTGACTGAGAGCAATTTCAGGTTGGGTGACCTCCTATGAAGTTTCTCAGGGTGCGCACGAGTGAGGTCAAAGTGCGCCAGAAGGACCTGTGTTGGTCTGTGGGTTCAGTACACAACTTGGCGAGCTGCCATACGTGACTACCTCCGGCTCAGTCGATAAGACGGGGTGTTACAAGTTGGTATCAGAGGAGTGTCGGTCTTGGTTAGACATGGGCATCGTCATATGCCAATGTAGCTTGGTTGAGTTTTATATGATTAAGTGAGTTTTTATATGTTTTTGGTTTGGTCTAGGTGGTTTTGAGTTGTTCTGAGTTAAAGTATTTTAGTTCGAGGCCGAACTTTTGTTTTAAGAAGGGTGGAGTGTAAATGTAGCGAGTAAAATTTTTGTAAGTCATTTTGTTTTCCAATTTCGATCTTCGAGGACGAAGATCATTTTAAAGGGGGAAGAATGTAATGCACTGGATTTTTGAGTATTTTATTATTGATTTTATAAATTTACTTTTAGGTTAATAGTCATTTTGCAGATTTTATGATTCATATTGAAAAAAAGAAAAAAACAATTATACAATCTCATATTGTCGATTAAAGCAATGAAGATCCTCTGTCAAATTTTGTGTGCCGCTCCATGTACCCTCCAATCAGCTTTCAGAAAATCATTAAATATAAAAATTAAAATGAATTTCTTAAGGTTATAATATGGACTTTCTGAAATCTGATTGGGGAGGTACATGATGTGACACACAAAATGGAATAGATGATCCTCCATCATCATGGAAAAAGAAACAGTAAACCAACTACACACTTTTCCTTCTTTCTTTGGCGGCTGTCACATGCCCCTAATCATCATTACCTCATTTTCTTTATACATCTATCTCCATAATATATCATACGAATTGCCCTTCAGTTCCTTGGCCAAAAAGATCATCATTTTCGTCTATCATCTTCACGACTAGTCCGACCCTCTTTTGCTTTCAATCTCGTATAAAAGATTCGGGCTGATTTCAAATTTCAAAAGGTAACCCTATTTCTACTATCTTCAAGATTGTTAAGACTATTTAATTACAAAGTGTTTTCGTGTGTGTATATGCGATAAATGATATAAGCGTCCAATGTGTAAGTTGTATTACGATGTTTGAGTTATATTGTTATAGTAACTCTTTGTTTTGATCTTTATGCTGTGGGATTCAAAGAGAGATCGTTTGTAAATAAAGTGGAAGGTTAGACATGATTTCGGAAATTAGTCTTGGCGTGCTTTGACGAGAGGATCAAAGGATATGGGTCTGATGCTAGTGTTAGATTGGCACTGACTTTTAGAATGTGGATTGTGGGATTTGCAATGTGATATGATTAACGTGGCTGTTGTTGATGACTAAAGGTTGTGTGCTTAGAAAGTACTCCCTTTATTTCTTTTAATTCTTTTGATTCTTTACGTATTCTTTTTTTTGACAATTTCTTTTGCTTCTTTACGTTTCTAATTCGGGCCAATATTTGTGACATGACTTTCCGCAATTACCCTTAGAGTGTGTTTGGAAACAAAGATTTGATTCTCAAATCCAAATTTGACACAAATCCCATGTTTGGGAATCCAAGAATTTGAGAATTTGGATTTGTGTCAAATCCTTTAGAATTTGTATCAAATCCAATTAGGCCAAAAACAAATGACACCTCAAGAGGTGTCATTTTGAAATCCCACCATCCCCAAACATTTGATTTATATTTTGAATTCCACATTCTCAAATGAAGAAATTGAAATGATTACAAATTTTCAAATCCTTGTTTCCAAACGCTACCTTACTAATTTTACTAACCCATCCTCTAATTGGATCACTTAACTAATTAATCCAACCCAATTACTCTTTAATGTTCCCCCCTTATTAATCCAACCCAATCATACTCACTTACCCACCACAGAAATTTTTTTTTTATCACCACGGCCCACCACCACGTAAAACACTAAAACCATCGTCATTCATCATTCATCATTCATTCGTCTTCATCATTCATCTTCGGTTCTTCATCATTCATCATCATCATTCATTTTTCATCAGATCTCAGCTTTATATTCATTAATCCACAATCTCCCCCAAATCCCTCTCATCTTCATGTCTTCTCTCTCCTATGATAATTTATCCCTCTCTCTACTATCTGAAACTCTTTATCCGCCATCTTGAAGACTCGGTTAGATTTGGTGTTGGTATGTTCATATTCATTTTCATTTTCAATTAAAAAATCAAATTGGGGGTTTTCTGGGTTTCATTTTCTTAAAAAATCAAATTGGGGGTTTTTTCTGGAATATCTTTTCTTTTTCTTTTTCAATCGAAAAATCCAAATTTGGGGGGTTTTCTGAGTTTTTTTTTTTTTTTTTTTTCATTTCTTTTGTTTTTCAATCAAATAAATACTAATACGGATTTTCTGGGGTTTTTTTCTTTTGGATTTTGAATAAAAAAAATCAAATTGGGGGGTTTTCTTTTCTTTTATGAATAAAAAAAAATCAAATTGGGGTTTTTCTAGGTTTCCTATTCTTTTGCATTTTCAACAAAACAAATTTAATTAGGGATTTTTCTGGGTTAAAAATGACGAATGGTAAGGTGAAGTGGTCCTTTTTTTATTAAAAAAAAAAAATTGTTTGTTAGAATCACAAATAAAAAAGAAATTTTTCAGGAAATAAAAAAAAAACTCAATTTTATTTCATTAATTTTCATTAAAGGATCATCCTATTTTTGGAGTAATTTTTGGAGTAAATAGCGATGATGAGTATGATGTGTCGATGCGGTGAAGAGACAGTAGCAGCGAGAGCAGTGACACAGGTGGTGGTGGACTGGTGGCCGTGGTGGGTATGAGATGTGATTACTATCTAATTACTTTCCTCTAACAACTACCCCTCATTTCTCTAATCTATTCCTCTCTTTACCCACCTTGGTACTCCCCCCATTTCTCTATGTAAAGAATCAAAAGAAATGGAGGGAGTAGTCATATTACGTATTGTTGAGAGGTAAATGATTTGTTTGGCATTTTAGTCTCAGGAATATCACAAACAACAGTTTGAGTTTGAGAAAAAAAAAAAAAGGTTTTAGATTATACTTTGTATGTGTATTTTACTTGATTAATCGCCCTTCGTACAATGCATGTAATTGAAGAAAGAATTTTACTTTCTCATATAGCTTGCTAAATGTTTCGTATATCGTATGTTCTTTCAGAAATAAGATCAACGTTTGTAAACTTTTAAAGTGTTTTGAGAGATGAGTTATTTTGTTTGAGGTTATGATATAAGTTTATTGAGACGTATTTTGTTTTACGAGAATAGAAGGGAAATAAGAGTTTTATTATTGATAGAAAGTTGGGGTTGACTCTTTACATGTCAGCTCGGGTATGAGAATTATTATATAGGGAGACGTCCCTTATAGCTTCCGGAGGGATGAGTTGACCACATTCCCTGCCTCTTGATCCTCCTTATTGGGGTTAGCCCTCTAAGGGGTGCGCGCTCTCGGGACATTTGGCCAGTTAACTGTTACAGATATCTCTACCCCAAATTTGAGTATTCAAGAATAGTTTAGAAAATATAACATTTTAATTTTATTAATTATGTTTCTTTTGGTATAAATTTTTTTTTTAAGAAAAAGTTTGTTTATTTTATCTGTATGGTGTGAGTGTTTTTCAATAGTATTGTTTGTGAAGTCTAAAGGTTCGTGAGAAGAAATGTTCTAGATATTATGATTTACTATGGTGATCGTTATTGTTATTCTTGTAAGTGATATAGTACTATCGTAAGCGAGCTTTTCGGTTAGTTTGGTTTAAGTTGTGTTAGCAAGGTGGGAGGAGGAGATGAGTGGGGACAATAAGAAATGTTTCATATAGGGTGTAGTACTGGTGTTGGTTTTAGAAGCTAGGATGTGTGTGCACTTATAGTAGACTACGTAGTATTATATGGGATGTTATTGACTGATCAAGTTAAAGGGGGCGTTTGGTTGGGGGTAATCAAGAAAGGGAAAGGGAATCTGAACCCTTGATTCCATTACTAAGTGTTTGGTTGTGCATTTTTACCATTCCCTTTCCCCATTTTTCTTGGTCAAATACCCCAAGACTCCTCAATCATGATTACCTAGGGGGAGGAGGGATTTGATGATTCCCCAAAACCCTTCTTCCTCTCCTACCCAGACAACTTACCACCACCACACACACCATACCAACACCACGAAAACAACCTC
>JBBYHQ010208655.1:0-24297 GCA_038382645.1 Spergularia azorica
GTGCCCTTCTGCTGAATGTAATCATCATGCATACTTACAGCCTGACTACTACTGTGTGCAGCTGTTGGATCATCCAGTCGGCTTGGCTTGACTTTGTGCTTTCATTTCTTCGGAATTCTGAGCCTTGTTTATGAAATCTATGGAATTTTCAATTTTGGGTTCAAACCTAACCACTTTGGTGTTACCTAACCCATTGTGAAGTAACAGACTTTTGGTTAACCAATTTATTCAAGTGTATTCTTAAACGTTTGGAGTGTATAAGTGTATTCCTTTGATTAATCTAAAGTTTGAATGAAGTAGAGTAAATAACATTATAGTAGCGTATGGGAAACTTGTGACGTTGCATATGAAATTGTCTTGATTGGAGACCGGGCTCCAAAGAGTCACCTCTAAGAACTTTAACTCATTTGAGAGGGCTAGGAAGTTGCTAGAAGATGGCAATTCCTATAGTTTCGACAACCAAACCCGTCATTGGTTTTACTTTGTTCCAAGGGTTTTACTTGAGATGAGATTACAAGTCTAGTGCGCTACTCATCTTATTGCCAATTGATTTTAAGATGGAACCTCCTTGGATTAGAGGACTCGTCTGACAATTCTTCGTCTATAATCCGTGGTCATATTCATTGCCATTTTTTTGCCTTTCTCTCAATTTTGGATTAGACTTGAATTAGAATGAGACAACTTTGAGACACACTTAGGTTTAACCAGCTTTGTGGTTTAAGCATACAGCCCAATAATACATGGTCTTGCAGCAAGAGGGCAGTACTAGATGTTTCATAGGAGACATTTCATCTTTACATCCTTGTTTCTTTTTCTTACAGTAGGTTTGAGTGTAACACATCAATCGAGAATTTTCTGGTCAATCTGAAAAAGGCCATATTAAGCTGTAGATTAGATTAGAGGTCTCCAATTCAGTAGTAGAGCAGTATTACTTATTAACCCCCTAGCTACTCATCTACTACTATTGTCTTTTGTTTTGAGCCACCCCCCTTTTGTTACATTTCCCCAAACAAACAAAGGGAGCATGCAGCAGCATGCTGCAGGGCTTATCTTCTCTTGGAATCAGCCCATTTCTTTAATATTTAGCACTCCTCATACTTTGATACTCCGCCACGCATCTGTTTCTTTAGGTTACTTACATTCGTTAGAAGAAAACGAACAATGTTTTACTCCTAATGTGCATCATTTCAATTTCGAATAATGTACTCCGTAGTAACTACTCCTTAGGTAAGTAAGACCATATAAAAGCTGTTACATGTTCTCCATCTAAGATTATGGTCCATCACATGTCATGTCGTGTACTCATAGTTTTGACAATCCGAACTCAAGAGTTGGTAAACAAGCTTAGACTCTTTATCGATTGATCCAAGTACTCGAGACCTTGGAATATCATTATAATAGCTGGAGCTACTGTTATGACCATTTATCAATTGTCTTGTCTGACAGTCACAACAGTCATACACTCTTCAAGTGCACACCAAGGCCTTCTCCACTGGCTCCAAAAAAAAAAACAAACTCTGCAGGCTTTCTCCCCACACACACTCTCTCTCTCTTCCTCTCCCTTACCCTTGGCAGTGCATTTACCTGCAAAAAGTTATATAAAATCCACAAACACCAAAAACAAATCTCCCAAAATCACACCCCCCACCAAAAAAATTAGCTTAAAAAGCACCCTAAAACAAGCAACCAAACTCCCCTCCAAATCTTAAAAACTTCTCTTTTCTTTCAACTCATCATTTTTCTCTCTCCATGGACTTCAATCTGAAGCAATGGGGTGATCAGCAACATGAGTCAGAAGATGAACAACAACAACACCAACAACACCAACAACAACAACAGCCTGTTGCTAAAATCCCAAGACAACTTCTCATTGACTCTCCCCAAAACCAGCAACAACAACAACAACAACAACAACAACATCAAGGAGAAGCTGTTGCTGCAGCTCTCCCTTTGTTTGTGTCTGCTGATTCTCACTGCAATAAACTCAACAACTCCCATTTTTCTGATGCTTACTCAGATCAGTCTTCTACTCCTACTGCTATTCCCACTTCTACCTCCAGATTTTCAAGTAACTTTTCCAATACTCTTTCTACTATTTTTTGAGCTCAGTTTCCTCTTTTTCATTGCTGATAATTAATACTCTGTTTTCCTCTGTTTTTCTTTTGATTTAATCTGAACTTTTTACAGTGATGTGTATGTCAAGTTGAAAACTTTTCAGCTTATTTTTTAAGCTGATATACTAATTTGTACTGTTTTAACTAATTACCCAAAAAATGTAAAGTTGATCACTAGTAATTATAGACTAATCTTAGCTCAGTCACTCTGTTTTCCTCTGTTTTATTATCTCTGTTATCTGCATCTTTTACACTGATATGTAGCTGAAGTTGAGAACTTTTATTTGTTGAGCTGATTAACACACTCATTTAAAATTATCTTCACTAATTATCCAAAATGTATGATGTATTACTCTTAATTAAGGACTAATCTTAGCATAATCACCAGCTTTATTTTCTCTGTTAGGTCTGATTTCATCATATTTTGTATTGATTATCTGTTTGTAATTATTACCATTTTCACTAATTGTCCACAATCTCAACTAATTACAAGTAATTAAGGACCAATCTTAGCTCAATCAACACCTTTGTTAATATTTTCCTCTGTATTTTTCCTATGTTGAGGTCTAATTTCAGCTGTTTTTGGTGATTATGAGTTAATTAGTGATTAATGATGACTTAGCAGGATTAGGAGGTGGAAGATATTGCTTCAGCATGGCACAATGGCAAGAGTTGGAAGTACAAGCAGTGATATACAGGCATATGGTGGCAGGTGCAGCTGTCCCTCCTGAGCTTCTTCATTTGGTCAAGAAAAGTGTTCTCACTTCCCCTTCTCCTTATTATCTCCATCATTATTCTCCTCATCTTCAGTCTGCTGCTTGTATGTCTCTTTCTCTCTTAATCTAACTTCTTAATTAAGTTTCTTTTGATTTGCACCATGTGGTTTAGTCTTGATTCGAGTCGGGTTGGACCTTGGTTTGCACCATCTAGTTTAGTTCAGATTCGAGTCGAGTTGGGTTGGACCTTATTAGTGGTTTTACCATTTTGAAGTTCTAGTTAGCAATTAAGGGTATTCTAGTATTTAATAAACTTTCCCTTGATGGGTATTTCTTGTAACATGATAATATCTCTGAATTAAATTGGGTATTTATGAGTATTTTATGACCTTACTTTTTCCATGATGGGTATGTTTAGTATTGAATTGGTTGTGATCATATGTGGGATTGAATTGGTTGTAAATAGTTTCTAAATTTGGTGTATGTGGGATTGAATTGGTTGTAGAAGTTTCTAATTATGGTGTATGTGGGTGTGTATGGAAGTGTTGCAAGCAGGATATTGGGGGAAAGGAGCAATGGACCCAGAGCCAGGGAGATGCAGGAGAACAGATGGGAAAAAATGGAGGTGTTCAAGGGATGTGGTGGCTGGCCACAAGTATTGCGAGCGCCACATGCACCGTGGCCGCAACCGTTCAAGAAAGCCTGTGGAATTTCCAGCTTCTGCTACTGCTGCTTCTACTGGTGGTGCTGATGCTGTTGCTGAGTCTCTCACTAAACCTTCAGCAGGTATTGCTGCTGGATCTCTTGGTGGAGCTGCCCAATTTTCGCTCTCGGGTTCCGGGGCTTCTTCTTTTGATACCTTCCAGCTGCATTCAGGGTATGTTGCTATGTCTATGCATTTTCCATCATGTTTTAATTCATGACACTTGATTAATATCCTTGCTTATCAGGTTGACAGTGAGTGTAAAAGACAGTCTTAACCTAGGACTTAAGCGTTTTACGTATCCTATACCTCAATCTTAACCTAGGACTTAAGCGTACCCATTAGGCCGAGCTTAGTATCGTTAATACCACCCATTTAGGAGTTAAGAGACCGAGAATCCAAGATGATAATTTATGTCCAATTGTGACTTGAGATAGTCTAGTGATGGTATACAATAAAGTTGCATATGTTACATCCTAGATTAAGACATTTGAATAATTAGTGACTTTTTAACACGAGAGGTGGGGGTTTAATCACATGGTTTTAAGAGAATAATAAGAGGGTTTTGGATCTGTTTTGAATTAAGAAAGGAAAAAAACAGGGTTTTCGGATCAAATCATTTCTTTTTAAAGATTTTTTTTCCTGCTAGTTGAGGTTTGCTTGTAGCATCAACTTCACTATGTGGTCGGCCTATGCCCTTTGAATTTTATTGTACGAACACATGTTGAAGAATTTTATGCTTATCTTCTTTCATGTAAACATATTACTGGCATTTTATGATAGTAGGGACTACTTAGGTCCAAGCTGCTTGTACTATAAAGACAGGACAGTGATATTACGTACCGAAAACACTGTTTCTTTTGAACACATATAATGATACTGTTTCGGAACCAACTTTTACATCTTCGGGTTTGTATAGTGTAAAAATCGATCATGAGAGTGTAAAAGACGCAATAGTGTATAAACCGTGTCGCAATCTGAGGATAGGAAGGTTTATTCCGCATCTCACTTTGGATGAAAGGAGGGGGAGTTAGCACTTGCAAGGCTGTAGAAATCTATGCCCTAGATCTATGTACAAGACAAGAAATTTTTATTCTGCAGGAATCTGACTATAACCACTTCTTTTAGCAGAAAAAAACTGACATTTGTGCTTTGCTTGTCTTGTACTGTTGATTCCCCCTATATTTTATTATATTCTTTGCTTTTAGCAAACTATCTTATCACGTGTTCTTCTTCATGTTAGCAGGTCAACAGAGTTGAGATCTGGCAAGAAAAGCTTGTGTGATACTCAACATGACTCAACTTCTGGTGGAGATGGCAAATCTAACAAGAAGGTTCTGATGCATTTCTTTGATGACTGGCCAAGGTCACTACAAGAGTCTAACAATGCTGAGAACAATGGTCATTCGTCCTCGACTAGCCTCTCGATGTCTACCCCCGGGAACCCGACATCTGATTTCCTGAGGTTGTCGACTGGGAATGGCGATGAACTGGGTCGCAGGGAGGCAAATGGGAACGAGGAGCGTGAACGTGGACAGATAAGTTGGACTGGTGGATGGGGAGGACACGGGGTGGCTTCAATGGGCGGTCCCTTGGCCGAGGCATTGAGATCATCAAGCAATTCGTCCCCAACTAGTGTTCTACACCAGTTACCTAGGTGTTCTGCTCCTGACACAAGCTTCGTTACCGCCTGAAGGCGATCCTGATCTTTTATTTTATATGATTCGACATTTTGTTCTTTCGAATAAATAAGTTGTTGCTTCGAGAAATCGGCCGTTTTGTAAGATTTATGTTTGTTCAGACTGCATGGCGATATAACACTAATTCTTGGAAAACAAACTGTAACATTGTTCATCTCTTACACTTCTATGATTCTCCTTACACATTCATTCAGATTCCAGATTTCAGGCATCTGACCAGAATCATTAAACTTGCTGATGTGCATTTTCTGACATTCTATGGTATGAATTTTAGATAACATTGGTATGTGCAGACCTCTGACAAACATAAAATGCAGGCCAAATAATAATCTCTACCAGGTTCTTTAAGTTTTCCTGTATTGATGAAACCTGTCCTGCAAACTTCAGTGACAGTTTCCAGCACTGACAGGCTGACAGCTGAATCAACTGAACGCATAGCAAGAACATAATGTAAAGCCCATGACCAGAGTTGGCATGCAACTCAATCAGCTTAGCTAGAGTTCTCGAGTCCAAACCCACTGTGCTAATAGTCGTGAGAGGGATCCGTCGTTATGTAATCCTTCCAAACTTGAACCCGGATCCAGAAAAGGACACATGCTGTATGAACTCGTGGGATTTCATAATGGCCATGCCCCTGGCATTTTTCCTGTACAAATTTACGTTTGCACACATCTCTTACTGTATCAAATTCTCATAGTAGTACAAGATAAAGTACCCTCATTCAACGAGGAATGTGTAATAAAGGCGAAATTTAGGGTGTTACAGCCAAGTATGAAGTATCTAGGGTGAGCTACTGAGTTTTCAAAGATCTTAAGCTGAAAATTCATCTGTAAGTTGTACCTAGCAAAGGATGTGGATACTGAAGCATAAATGAGCATGCATCTCTATAGAAGTTGGATGACGAAATGTCGAAAACGTGGGCACAACATGTGCTTTCTAACGCCTACATATAAAAGCTACTGCCAAAGCCTCAATATACAAGGAGTAAAGACATATACAGGAGCTGATTAGGCATATATCTCAAGATCACTGAACTCTAAGTCATTAAGAAATGACTTATGTTGTTATAATTAAGCATTTACGGGTTCCCAGTCCTGGGGTTTTCCGTGCTTGTATTATATGACGTAATCTAATGCAGATTTACAGCGAAAACTATAACCTCTTAGCATAGAAACACGCATAGGCAAGGATAATGCCTGTAAGAGCCACGGGAATATCACTGCCGACTGATCATTGTAGACAAGGAGATGCAGATCAAAACTAGTAGTTAGACTTCAATTGCCTTCGGTTCATCTTCTACCAAGGCGTAGACAACTGCAGACCTACTTGGAGTATACACTGAGAAAGAGCGAGGCCGGTTGTCATAATTTCCGTCCTGCAAACCAAGATTGACATGTTATTGAACCTGCTCAGAACACTCAACAAACACATCATTCATGGATGATAATTGATAAATCAATCAGTTCATTCTTGATGCATTTTCCTACGAGCTTTTCAGTGACTGCAAAACAAATATTAGCGTGTACTAAAGGTTAAAATGCAATCTTACAAAGGTGAAGTATTCTGCAGTGTGGTCGAGTCTGTTAAATCCGCCAAACAGTGAATCATCTGAATCCAACACAATCTGCACAGAAGTTGAAGATAATATTCAGGTCACTCCAAATCTGACTCTGCTAAACTATTTGGTTTGCAGAATATCCATGTTAAGAAAGAATGCTCGACATTAATTGATTAATAAGACTGCAGAAGCATCTGTTCAAATAGAAAAAAAGGAAGGCATGTAGAAATCGGCACATTGAATACCTTATACTTTCCCGGCTTAGAGCAACCAACACGATAGTCAAAGTAGCTGTTCGACCAATGGAAATTGAAAACAAACACCAGGTTCCCTCTCTCGAAGACTATAACTCTATCACCTTCATCTTTACGTGATATGTACTGGTGCTCTGAAGTCATGAACTGCAAGACACGCAGACAAATAATTTAATGTTGTCTTCTTAGTGTAAGCTTGTTCTTAATACGGAGCAGGAAGGAAGAGGGGATGGCGGACGAAAAGAGGTTTAAAATTACTGTCTTCCACCAACAGCCAACATTGATGCCAACAAACTTACAGTTTAGACCCAGGCAAAAAACTTCACAAGCCTCAAAGATTCCTCGACAGAACCCTAAGTGACAATATCACATTGAGAAGCACTAATCTGAAGTTCTGAACTTCCTCATCAAAAGCTTCAGTCTTGTGTAACACCCATAGCAAAATAGACATGACAGCCAACTATGGGCTATTCAGGCAGAAGACCAATTTTTTTTTTTTTTTTTTTTATCAAGACAATCAAGCACTTCACGATAACCGCACAAAAGACACAAAAGAACAAGAGGTATGCACGGCAGTGATAATAACCTCCTCTAACAAAAGAAAAGGGGCAAATTAACTGAATGAGAATATCATATAATAAAACACAGGAAAATGTACCCCATAAGTTCCTTCAAGATGCTGCATTGCCCGATCGAATTCTTGCAGTCCATGATATCTTAGGTACTCTGCATCTCCCTGAGTACAAAACATAGGTGTTCCTATCAGACAGCTAAATGAATACCAGAACTTTAGATTCTTTGACGCACACAACAAACGGCAGTTCCACAATTGAGGAAAAAGATCATGATAAAATCAATAATGCTCCGATGAGCTTCTGGTCATCAGGCTTTAATTTTCATCTACACTTATGAGGAACACAGACCACAGAGGTTACTTTCTTCACCACCATCTATCTTCCATCAATTTCATCTCTACCAACTTTATCTAGTTGATCTAACTAATCCAGTCAGAGGAAAGCTTGAAAATTCATGGATATCAGTAGAACCAAAAGACGCCCAGGAAGTTCTTGTTCTATTTTCATCATTTTCATTAATCAAGTCTTTCTACCCTCTATACTTTGACCTATGGTAATAAAAGTTACAAAACAGCTGACATCAAGAGTCGTATTCTGTATACCAAATTGAGGAAGTCCAACAAAATATCCGTTTAGATAAAAGGAAAATATTCTCAGCCAAACTATTGGCTATAAGCCTATAAGTGGCATCACAAAACTCGAAGAAAAGTATTGCAAGAGCTGTGCCACTGTGGATAAGAATTTATGTACTCAACATCCTTCGGAAACTATACTAACTAGGAACATTATGTGGAATATAGAAAGCCTATTTTTTTAGGACAGTGACATACCAAGTCAAATCGTCGCCGACATTTGTCAAAGCTGTTATTGTTACCAGGAACAATTTCACCAGTTGGAAGATGTTGATCGCATCGAGGGAAATCAATCCATTCTGACAGGTATCAAGCAATAAAATAAATGCTTCGTAAGCTCAAAGAATATATGACTAGATCAGGATGAGATTCAATACAAGCGACAGATAAGTGACAGGGTTAGAATAGTTAAGCTTTACCTGGGTGGCCAAATTCATTTCCCATGAAATTCAAATATCCTTCTCCACTCAGTCCCATTGTAATTAGCCTGATCATTTTGTGCAATGCAATCCCACGATCTACACGTGGAGTTGATGGTCTATCCAGAGCCATAAAATCATACATATCCTGGTGTAAACAAGATATTTTAATGATTAGACAAAGTTCTCATAAAGGCTTAACCATCTACATATGCTGAATTATGAGCAGTATATAACTTCAGAAACTAGAAGTTTAATCTTATTAGAAGGTTATGCAACTGAACACCAAGAAACTGTAAGAATTTGGAAAATGAACTCATCGAACCTTGTCCATCAACCAAAACGCAATTGTTTTATCACCAACGAGAGCTTGGTCATGACTTTCAGCATAACACACACATCTCTCACCCCACCTTCTGTTTGTCATAGTGAAAACAATATCACCCATTTTCCAATCTTCATCTCTTAATCTGTATTCAAATTTAAATAAACAACATCATTGCCTAATTCAATGTCAGTACTCAGTAGCAAGCAAAGATAGAGTCAGGTGTATCAAAAATGCCTTTGATGGCTTTAGTTTCCCTAAAAAGGATTTCCTAGCAAAAAGAAAAAGCGGGGACCCCAACAATTGCATACAGCAATCAGAACTTTCAGACAAGGTTGTCAACTATAGTCAATGGCTTCGCCTGAATGCCTGATCCATTGACTAGTGCTATTCCCAACACAAAAATGGGGGGAGGGGGGAGAGAAGAACTTGGAGGGGCAGAGAGTATAATGAACATACTGGAGAAGTTCTATCCATTTGTCAGCAACAGCCATATGAAGACGGTAATCGAACCCGACACCACCATCTCGAGTAGGGAGGCAAAAAGTTGGCATTCCACTAACCTGTTATCAGAGATGGTATCAGATACGTCAACGTATTACAAGAACTATATGCACGATTTTTTTTGGGAGGGGAATACAAGGCATAGTCAGACATGCATCATAGACAACAAGCGACATTTTTTTGTCCCACTCCAATAGCAAACATCAAACCGTAATAGCATTTTGACCAAAAATAAAATATATATAGAGGGATGATCAGCTACATACGTCTTCACCTATGCTTATGGCCTTGGGATACAAGCCATGAATCATGTCATTCACCAGCATCAAGTAGTTCACAGCATCAACATCGGTTGCAAATCCAAAATATTCACTGTAATTTCCTGTAAACGCCATCTAAAAACAAAGAAGCATTCTCATCAAACTTCACACTTCACTAAAATACAGGTACTGCATTAGAAAGCTAAGGTATTACTATATGGTTGAAGATGCGTTTTGTCCATAGTGAATACATAACACATTGATATTATCCAAAAATTGACAGCCCTAAGAACTACTGAAAGATAAGAGGATAAGGAGCTCATGTCCTTGATATTTAGATTAGTCAGCTTTATCCGAAAGTATAGTCTTAAATTGAGTTCTTATGATCTTCAAACCAACTACAGTTCTGTGGGCTAAAAGTTTCCAGTGTTTATATTTTTAAGCGAATGTTTGGTTGAAGGTAAATGCAAGTGTAATGAGTTGAATATCATTCAGGAATTAAGGTGGGAAATGAAAGGGAGAGAGAAGAGTGGCACGTGGGAAGTGTAATTGAATGCCTCTAGTCATGTAATGATATTTACATAGGCTAAAGTTGAATAGTTGCTTTTTCTTCAAAAGATGTATTCATTTACAGTCCTTCACTTGTCCGTACTCTCGACCCTCTTTCTTTTTCGCTTTATTTAGCAAAATTGGATCCATTATAAAACCCAACCATAGGTTTTTCGTTTTTCCAGATTAACCAGATGAAGGAGCAGGACCAGGACGTTTTAACTTTTGAGTGAATTAACAAGTAGACACAAAATCACTTTTTGAAATTCAAAATCATGGAGCATTTGACAAGACTAATCAATTAATCACAACGGTACCTGCAGGCCGTGATGTGTGTACATCATTGAAGTTACACCATCAAATCGAAAGCCATCAAATTTGTACTCTTCCAGCCACCATCTTGCATTAGAAAGAAGATACCTGAGAACCTACAGGAAGTGGCAAATTAGTACGACAGGAAGTGGATGTGGAACAAATATCAAGTGTGCGTCCCTTCCCAGTTCACAAGAATACATACTTCCCAATTTCCATAATTAAAAAGACGAGAATCCCACATCCAATGATAGCCCCGTGCACCAGAGTGGAAGTAGTGGCTATCAGTTCCATCAAACATGTTCAGTCCGTCAAGCGTATTGCTGGATGAGTGGCTGCATTTATGCATTTGAGCACATGTCAGTAAGCTCATTGGGTAAAATACATAACTGAAGTAAAAGACTACAAGAAAATGCATGTTGACTGTTAAGGAATGAGATTTTTCATTAAACCCTTCCATACGAATATGTGAAACGTACACCCATCTTCTATAGGTGGGTAGCAATTCAACTTATCCCAGTGAAATTCCCAACATGATAATCTCAGACAAATTTGTGAAACGTACAAACAACTACAGAAAAATAAATAAAAAAAGAAACACAAGACGGAGAGTTACTACTGTACCAAAAGATGTGACAATAACAAAAAGGATCTGACCAAAATGATTACAGAATACAGTTAATATATGCCTCTTGCCCTCATAAGCTAGTGCTCAAAATTAATTTTACCTGTGCACAATATCCATAAGGACGACCAGACCCAGCTCATGAGCTCTATCTATCAATGACTTCAGATCCTCTGGAGTACCAAAACGGCTGCTTGGTGCAAAAAAGTTCGTCACGTGGTACCTTTGGCACAGAAGTACGAAGTTTCAGGAACAAACAGAATACAAGTGATAAGGCACAGTGTCACCAGTAACCAGAGAAGAGTAAGAAATACCCAAAGCTAGCATAATAAGAGTGCTCTTGTATAGCCATTATCTGAACGGCATTGTAGCCAAGTTTTTTGATTCGTGGAAGCACATCATCTCTGAAATTGGCATATGTATTAATGAGGGGTTCCTGTATTCAAACAGAAGACATTATAACATAATAGAAGAAATCAAAAAAATGCAAGCAGAATACCCCAAGTATAAGTAACAATATACTGAATTTATGGATAAATAAGATACATGTTAAGAGAAAAAGATCACTAGAGCTAAAAGCCAACGATGTGAAAACCAGACAGGACTAGCTGGTTCAGCTCGAAACCTGGACATATGCTCACTGGAAACTTGAACATAAATGATCAATTGATTGGGTGAAACAAATCAGTCAAACTGACAGCACGTGTGAAGATATATGCCTATTAGAAGAAGGATTGGATGGAACAAGCAGAAAGAGGTCATACTCACACACTTATAGCTTAAAAGTCTCCATTTTCAAAACTCAAGCAATACAAAAATTCTTTTGATTGAAAAAATGGAACTTGTCCCCTAACCATTTCAAAAGCTATATTTCCTAGCTCCTTTTAACCTAATCAATTGATGGCTAAAGGATTTATCGTAATCCTCTATAGTTTTTCCTATCAGGCTTGCATCTATCAAACCAAGTATTAACATTGAATTCCCGACAACAGTAACATCAACAACATCAACCCAGCTTCTCAAAGGCTCTTCCTTACATTACCAACAGGATACTCCCAGGGCACTAAATCCACATCCTTTGAGACTATAACTATCAATAACCTGAAAGCAATGCATACTTTAGTCGACTAGAAATACAGTGGATAATGCGCAGAAAATAAACATTTGCTACACCACCACAACAGTCCACAAAAAATCATCTAAACCAACTACTGTTGTAGTAAGCCATCTAGCGTTAGTGCATTACAACCCACATTGAGGGGAATTAAATGTCGTGAGCCATGGGAGAGGAGAAGTACGCACCTTACTACTCATGCCGACGTGTGACTCATAAATCCTTAGTGACTCTGGCTTCTCTGGCTGAGGGTGTTTGAAAACGTACTTCTCCTGCAAGCAATCAACCGCAAAGTTATAAAATTACAAGGGGAGACAGAAGATCAGTCACGAGGACAGAAAAATTAGAGACTTCAAGCAGCAGCCATACGAACTAAACAGCATAACATACTCATACCTCCTCTGGTGGATCATAATATATCCCGTTGTACGGGATTTCACCAGGCGCCTGTACGGAAAATTTTATCCAAGCTGGGATAGAGTCTTTGATCCCCGAAGGAGTATCCATACGTATCTACAATAACAACAAGAAAGCCATGGTCCCAAAATGATTTGGGGTCAGCGAAGATGTATATGGATGCAAATATACAAAAGTCTAAAACAAAATCAAGCTCAAACAAATTCATTAAACATAAACCAGCAGTGATTACTCCCTCCCCTTTTCCAGCCCACTTCCTTAAAAGCATCAATAAGTAAACAGTGATACATGCGTCACAAAAAACGACTTTGTGCACACTTCTAATTAACCTAAAGAAGAGATGAGAAATGTAAGTTTTCATAAATGACGTGATTGGACAAATTTATGCCCTAGCGGCCAGGATGTTCTTCGTGACCAAGACTGAGTTTATGTCAAGTTTACCTTTACACGGGAGCCATGAGGAATAGCTGGTGATCCATCAGCATTATTAGGCAAAAAGATCTCCCACACACCAAACTCATTCTGCAACAAGATAAGTAATGTTGTAAAAAGGAAATAGACGGGAGTCTAAATGAGTATGAGATGGTTGGGAAATTAAGGTGGTGAGATAATAAGCACCAACTCAGCCAATTCTCAAAGAAATGGCACTAAACTGGGTATAGAATGCACCCAAGGGAATAGGGGAGATTTGACAGCTTGCTCTTACTCTATAAACTTATAAAGTTTAGAAAACCATATTGCAGAACTTCGTGGCTGTCACGAGAGGAATTTGCCAAGAACTGTAACATCTCTAAAGTATATGTCACATTAAGCATGAAAATTGAGATAGAATAGCATACCCGAGCCATGACATCTGCATTTGGGTTCCAGCTGTTGAAATCTCCAATTAATGATGCCGACTGACACCCAAAAAAAGAAAAAGCATCAAAGTATGTTAGCCTCACAAACACAACAGCAGAGTAAGAGTATATAATGTTCCCATCTAACCACAAAAGGATACAATAGGGGGATGGATACTCTCACGCGGTCACGCCAATTCCACAGAGGTTATAAGGTCTACTTAAAGGGTATCAATGTGTATGACCATGGTTGTTATAAAAGTCGTCCAATTGTAGACTGTATACAATTATAAAAGTATCCCCGCTAGCCAATCTGACCCCTAATAAACCCGCAAGGCTGAATTTGCTAACTTCAAATATTCATTAAAAATCAAGATACAATGCAATTGGTATGAATTGATGCATCTCCGTCCCTGCTCTAGAAGCATAAGCCCCTCTCCTGCCTCCAATAAAAGGAGTCTAGTGTTTTTTATAAATTTCACCTGGGGACATGTAATGTGATGTCTGTAGATGCAAAGAAGTTTTTCTGACCAGACCCAAACTCCATGAAAGACCAAGGCTTCTTTACAGTCACAATAGATGTTTTCAGTTCAAATAAATGGGGAATGTGAGGACTATTCATCTACAAGATACTGATAGGGAGAACAAACCTTTGCTCCTGGTGCCCATTCTCTGTATGTAATCCCTGTCTCACTGCACATTAATATCGAAAAACAATTAGAAAAAGGAAGCAATCAGAATCTTAGTTTTGTCACAGACTGCACTAGAGAATCCAGCATCACAAACATTTTCCAAACAAGAAGTGATGAACTGATAAAATAAAAACTATAAAGGGGTGTACACGCACAATTGGCCCTTAGACACTCATTCATCAATCCTTCTGTAGAGACCCAAAAAAAAAAGAGAACGATCATGCATATTAAGCATTTACTTGACCATCTTCATCATTACATCCTTAAAAAAGATCAGTGAATATTCCTTCAAATCAGCTTAGGAATATATGAAATTTGTTCTCGAATACAATCCAATGACAAAATGAGATGAAAATTGTGCAATTTTATCTACATCTCCTCGCTTTCCCTCCCTCTTCTCGTTTTACAAGTGAGAACACGCTATTGGTGGGTGGCGAATATACATGCTATTGTATTCATTATTCACATTCAAAGTTCAAATAATTTGGTTAGAAGCTATCAAGGGTTTTTGTTGTTCTGCAGATAGGAGTACAAACAATGTTTTGGAAGTTGAACGTAGTTATTTTTTAGGTCAATTTACATAAAAAGAAGCCACAATCTCGGAAAGCTCCAGCGTATTGATATTCTGGGTCTAAGCAGAAACCAAAGCTTAACTGTAGATTAAACAACGAAATGCATCACGCCATCACCTATTCTTGACAAATGAAATTCAGAATTTCACATCAGAAGCTATCCAACATTTTAATATCCCAGAAAATCTCAATTTGAGGACGGGGCTCAGTAGAGAGGGTTGACATTTCGATCACACAAAGAGATAGTGATACTTGTCCAGAATAAATGCTTCAAATCATCTTAATTATGCTCTAGTATTTTTTTTTTTTTTTTTTTTGGTTACATCTAGTATTTTTTTATGGACATAGGCTCTCAAACTTTTTAGTTTAGTTGTTTTCTTAATTTCAGCATAACATATTATTTGTTGATTGTTACTTGGGTTCAGTATGTCATATCCATCACATAGGTTTCAAGCATATAAATGGAAATATGTACCTGCGAGTGAAACCCATCGTTTCATATCCGCGAGAAAAAGCCTCCAAGCTACCTTCATATTTATTTATATCTTCACGTAATCTCCTGTACTGAGAATAACTGGAGAAAGAATTCCCATCAAAACATGACATCTAATTATTCCACAAATCACCTGGTATATAAACCTATAATGTATCAAAGTTGAGGTATTGGTTACTTTGTAATCAAGTTTTGTTGGGGTAAAGGACTACGTTATGCAAGCAAGCAGTAAGCAAATCATTTCAAGAATGAAGAATTATATTCCATGGAATTGAGTATGCATACAGTAAACTGGTTATGGAACAAGATAGGAGGCCAATGGCCTATCATCTGAGTAATTATATCAAGAGATGGAAACAAAACAATTGTGATTCAATCAAAGGCGTGCCTTAAACAACACAAAATATGCAATGCTAATACATCTAATGCCTTTTTGTTTTTAATTTTTTTTGACACCATGATACGTGGCACTCACTTTGTTGGAGTACCTATGGAGGTATTAAATGCTCAATGTAATCACAAAAACAACTTGACCAAGCGTCACGTAGAATAACAGAATAACGGAAGAGCAATCTCACCGATAATCAAGATGGGTACGGTGTTCTTTCAAAAGTGAGTCGATTTCATATATTCTCTGCCCATCACCAGGTGGAGGAACTTCTCTTTTGATCCCAAAATTTTGCACTGCTGTATCTTGAAGAATAGAAGAGCCAGCCTCAGCGTCTTGCTCCTCCTCGATTACAGCTTTAGCTTTTACATATTTTTTCTTATCCCCACTTGCCTTGTCAGCTTTCGTTGTTTGTACGTTTAAATCATGGACACCCTATAAAGAGCAAAAATGTGAGAAACAACATGGAAAGGGAACGCTTAGGTACTAATGTAGACAATAGCATGACCACAATCAGTTCCGTCAGCTAAAATATTTCCACAAATTCGAAAACCAAGTGATAAAGGTTTCTGACACTTATGCAGCAAAGGCAACAAGCCACCAAAACACCAACAAAAGTTTACTATTATATAGATGCGTGTTAACAAGTAAACTTCAAAATTTCATTTACCAAGCAGATGATTTTGGAGTAAACCTTTCCAGCTATGACCATAACCCAATAAATATAAAGAAAGGTGAGATGTGGCAAACACAAAGCTATCCGCAGCTAAATAGCCCTGGAAGTGGTGGCATTTACTTTATAAATAACTATTAGGACTGGAGAGTGGGAAGTCATTACCTCAGGGTCGTCGATAACAGGATCAGACTCCATACTTTCATGTAATGAGGGGTCTTCATCCTCAACACCAGGAACGAGTACTTTCTGAGATTCACTGAGAGTCGCGGATGAAGAATCAGAATCGTATGAAGACTTTTGAGCAAAGATCTTCCCTAAAAAAGAGGCCACTGTTTAGAAAAGTACACATAAAAAATAGAAATAAACAACTACAAACAAACAGAACGTTATTACAGTGGAGCAACAGTCTCTATTACCAGAGGAAGTATACAGAATATATAGCAGGACTATCAACAAGGGCTTAAGTTTGTCGATAGGCCTATGCAGGGTAATGTAACAATAGAAAACTAAGTCACTCAGGGTGAGATCGCCCGCTCGATAATCCCTACATGTCGACCAGTTCAGAATAGAGGAGCTTCTTCTGTATACAATCAGAGGTCTCACCTCCTCAGAAAGTTTAGGCCTCATAGCCGACATTTTGCCGATAATCTTACTCTAGTTAAATGTATAAGACATAACAATTATAGTCATCAATTAAACAGCACAAATGTAATGGTTTCAGTACTGAGTTGATCAGTCCATCCAAAGTGACCAAAAATTTAATCTGCACCACAGTTCTAGCAGTGTCCTAAGGAACTAATATTAATCCTTGAAGCACTTTCCAAGTGTTCGAACAGTTGCAGGCCCGTACGACGCGTACGTGCAACTAGCTTAGCCAGACAACAGGAGGCACATTTCTTAAAATAACTACCCAATCATCAGATAGCTCCTTTCACAGATCTTAATGCACTCACAGGTGCTAATAGCCTAATAGGCATAAACAAGAATCCCCACCACCTCTGCATCAGAGGTACAACAGTTGCCAATTGAAATCTACCAAACAATCAAGTTGAATAGAACCCACAACCCCTCCCCCCCACCTTTCTCAATTACACTCAAGGACATCATAATTCAGTCGAAGAAGAACACTAGTACCTTGAATACATACATTTTTGAAACATTTTGTCAATTTTAAGACGCCCTACTCCCGCCTTCCACCAACCAATAATGCTATTTTAACTAACAAACGATCTGTATCAGTTGAATGATACTATCCAACATTCTGGTGCCATAACGTAATTGAACAATTAAAAAGACCAGAGCTGTTTCAATTAAGCATGTTTATCAAGATATAAACCCGAGCACTCGAAATCTCTCACAATCATCTCCAAAATCATAGCATTCATGAGTCTCAAATTCTCAAAACCTAAAATTGTAACAACATATTGTGACCATTATCAAAACAGTGATCAACACACACAACTGATAAACAATGAGTATCAAAATACATTCTTTTGAGCATAAAATTGAATGACTTCCCAGGATCTCCTACACTCACTTCCAGAACCCATGCCACCAGAAATATCAAATATCCAAACTTTTCACAAATTACTGAGTTATACTGCACAGTAATTAGTAATTACTTATAATCATAACACATTCAAATGAAAACCAAGATCATTTGCATACCATTGAATGACTCCCCAGGATCTCCTACACTCATTTCCAAAACCCATCTCACCATGAACATCAAAAATCAAAACTTTTCACAAATTACTGAGTTTTACCATAAACTAATTACTACCCACCAAACATAATCACTTGTAATTACATCACATTCAAATCAAAATCAAAATTATGAACATAAATTAACCAAAACAAAGGTAAAAAGAATCAGAAGAAATGAAGTTTTACTATTATTTGTGTTGGCATTGTTGTTAAGAAAGAAAGGAAGAGAAGAGGTTCTGCTGCTGCTACTGCTGCTGCCATGGAAATTAGACCCAGAAAGCTTATGAACACAAGGAACAGAAGAAGGCAATCTAATTCCTGATATTGTATACACCATTTTTCTCCCTCTTTCTCTCTCTCTAAAACTAGTTGCTGAATTCACAAGAGGGTTTGGTTTTTCTTGAGAAACTTGTTTAAGAAGCTGAGTAAATGCAAGAGAGAGGGAGAGAATCAGGAGCAAATTAAGAAAGAAAAAAAAAAGGGTAATTAAGTGAGTGGTATAACAGTCATCAGTAACACAGAAGTGAATAATGATGATGATGATGATGATGAATGAGTGAGTTAGTAGCAAAGGAAAATGCCAAACAGAGAAGAGTGAAGATTTTTGGAAACGTGTGCTACACAGATTGCATGGAGATTGGTGGCTTGGGTCCCACCCCTACACACACATACACACAGACCTGTAAAATTCACTCCTCTTTTCCTCTTCTTCTTCTTCTTCTTCGTTCGACCGTTGATTCCTTTCTATATATAGCTATGTGAATTCTGTGAATTTAAAGTGTCTGGTGATTTCTGATTCATCATCATTGTCTAAAATCTTGTTTGGCTAATTATCATTGTGTGTTTCACGACATAGTTGATAAGAGGAGGGAAGGTAGGATTCGATAATCGGGATTGTGAAATTACGGTAAAACTTGAATTTGCGAAGTACTATCTACTAATCCCGACCTGATTGTGAATGAAGAGAACAATCTTAGCAGTGCGACATTTACATTTAGACTATAATCAATTGGTCATCAATCATATTGTGCGATTAAGGTTATGTAACAAAATTCGAAACAATAACCAGTAACGAGGAAAAAATTGAATTCTTACTACGTCATTAGGACACGTGTTAGAAAAACCGATTATAATAACACAAAAAGTCAAAGGAAAAACAAGGATTAATGAGTCAATGTGAAAGTAAAGATCTTTTGCAATTGCCGCTTTGGTGGTGAGTAGGAAGATATATAAATGTACTTGAGGGGAGGATGAATCAAGTGGGCCCTCACATGAGTGAATGATGATCACGAGCAAAAGGCTTAGGTTCCGTGTCGTGGGGGCACAGCTAGGGCCCTTTCTTTGGTAAAAATAAGTGTTAGGACTTGGGACTTATTAGGAGTGATCGTCTGCTCAGGTGCACCGGCTACCTCAAATTCTTCGAAAACCCGTAAATATCTTTTGAAAATAAAACAAAACCAAACATAGTATTTTCTGTATCAAAATAGCATACCTCGACTTTATTATGCTAGATTCGCCCCTGTATTTGACGTAGGCCAATCTCTTCCGTTGTCTAGATATTAAAGGAATATCTTGTTGAACCAAGGAATAAAAGGATCTCTTGGGCATCAACAAGTACAAATCATGTATGTAGTGGTATTGCCTTATTGGTATGTATGTATACACATTTTCAGTCTCATTATTAACTTCTAGCAAATGAGATATGACACCAACCATGGAAAATTCCTATCTACATTCACAGGGCACATTGTATAACCAGTGATGAGAGCGATATCGGACTAAGAAGTTGCTGACACGCATATATCGGATTCCACAAGCGTAGTCGATGCTCGATTTCTCACAAGTTCAAAACACTTGCTTGATGACGCAGACAGAATACCTTTTGTATCTTATCATTCTATACCATCAGTATCACGAACAATTTTCATGGATGGCAGAATTATGGCAGCTATCGGCTTGTCCTTGTAGCCACCACCTTCATCGATTATCAGTCTGAGGCCGTCAATATGAAGCTTTCCATGGTGACCGCTTACTACAACCGTTGAGTCAGTCTTTAATTCCTGTATAACAAAAGACAACTTAGTAACAGAGAACGCTGATAAACCGATCATTGAACAATCTGAGATAGAACTATGCCCATGGAAATGTGAAGACAGTAGATCAAAGAGACTTAAGTTTTTGATTCTGACTACCTCTGGCATATCCCAGATGGTTTTCCTGCCACTCAGACACTCCACCTTTGCTATGCTTGTGTCCCTAGCTCTCAGAAGCTTCAGTTGCTCGTGGACAGGTTTACCTTGTTGGAGACCACCATGCACTGCTATTAATTTACAGTCTTTCATCCCCTCTGGTGTCTCCACAGATACGTTGTCCTGGAACAAAACAGCTTAGCATAACGCCATAACATCACTGGCATCAGAAATTTCAGCAAATCTTGCAAATGACCAACTACTACCAAGAATTAGAAATAAAGCATTTTTGAAGCTTCCCTCGCCCCCGCCCTCCCTCGCCCTTCAAAGGAAAAAGTAGTTCTTCTTCACTCCAGAAACGAAAAAGTAAGAAGCAAGGGAGTAAAGAGGAACCTCTTCATGGACCCAGACCATATCACTAAGAAACTTCTTGTGGTCATCAGGAACAGCCTTCATTAAATCTGTATACAGCAACAAGGAAAAGATGGCGAAGGCCGTATTATTAATGAGAAAAATGTAAACAGGAAAAGAAGCAGCAAATATCATAGACATTGGTTAGATACGCACTGGGATCAACAATGAGTTGAGACATCACATAGATGCAGGGAAATGTGAAAACTTAACAAAGACGTATAGTAATACACTGAGGCAAAAAGACATGAAAGTTTAGCTGACAAAGGTGATATACTGTCCACTCAGTCATCTTCCGCGACATAAAAGAGGATTCTATGAACGCCTAACATTGTGGAACAGACTAGCATATGTTATAAGGTGTGTTATAATAAATCTGAAAACTTTTTTGTTCAGTGATTCAGTGGCAATTATAAGAATTAGCAATTCTTGAAAATACCAACTTACAAAAAAAAATTTCTTACTTAGAACTAGAACACACATAATTCCGTTAATACTTGGAAAGAATGCAAATACTGATGGCAACAAAGTTCAGACTTCGGAGAGACATTAAAGTAGCTCGTACAAGATTAGGTTGACAGCCATGAATATCCTAGATATTGCATCATGAAGAGAACAACTAGAAAGACTAGCATTCTGTAAGATTATGAATAAAAGATATGAGAATATTATCCTCTATCACAATCTTTCCCAACTTTTAGCTTTTTTCATATTGGATGAAGAAATTTCATAAACAGATATTAACTTCGTGTAGAATTTCCAGAAATGGGCTCTACCCGCTAAAGATAACATGATCAACCACAGTGGTTTGCTTAGCTTCAGGCCCCCCCCCCCCCCCCCCGCGGGGGTAATGTACTGGCTGGACAATTATTTCTCACTGATTTTCTGCCAGATGGTTATAGGTCCTAAAAGTGTAACTTATAAATATCCAATCATACATGTCAAGCTTGTTTGAGTAATGCCAATGAGACTTCCCAATATCATGCTTGAAGTTGAAACAGCTAGCTTTTTGAGATAAACAAAAACTGATATAAAGCATTCACTATTCAGGGTTCTTGTAGTTTGCATTAATTTCTATACCAGTAAAATAGCTGCATCTAGGACGAAACTCACATAAATCCCTGTAAGGGGTCTACTCTTTCTATGAACTAGGATATACCCTGATCTCATGCAACTTGGTTGTTACCTGATCTCTCATCTCAACAAGCCTCAGATTCAGTACAATATGAAGGGAGAAAAACATAATGTTGTAGAATCTCGGCTGGCTGCGTTTCTAATATAGACAGCATAATGCCCTTCCCATAGTTCTTTTCATATTCTAGGACAATGTAGGTTCGGTATCCAAGCCTTTACTTCTTTTCCCAGACTTCATTTCGGACCAACCCCAACGCCACACCACATCAATTAATCGGGTCTATTCATCTGACCACAGCCTCTTTGTCAAAGCTACATGAGAGGCCACTAACACTATTCCGAAAAAGTCCCTAACAAACATTGTCTCCTAAACTGCTTCAAAGTTCAAACTATCAACACAAAACAAACCCATAGGACTGTAGCCTTGTAGAGCTGTACAACATTCGCTCATAAAAAGCTCAAATCTAAACAAAAGATTTGAACTTTACTATACATGCACAAAATAAATCATTCCACTCAATAAATTGTACATTCACAAACCCAACACACTGCAAAAGCATTAACCTACTGTTTCACACAGAGGTACAGTTCCCCTGACCACAACATTCGTGTTAATTGTACTCACCTTTGCGCCTCATCACGAATCAACCAATAGTAACAAAGACCATAACAAACCGAAAAATCCAATACAACAACAAAAACTTCACCCCAAAAATGATCTAGGGTCGGCTAACATGAATCTGTAATAACCCGATTACAAAAGAATTGAACTTTACTTCATAATATACTCTCCAATGCACAAATAAACATTCCACCCAATAAATTAAAGCACATTCACAACCCCCAACACATTGAAACAACATTAGCCTAATCGAATTAATTGTACTCACCTTTGCGCCTCATCACGAACCAACCAAAAGTAACAAAGACCACAACAAACCCAAAAATCCAATACAATATTAAAAACAACAACCAAACCGTAACCCCGAAATAATATGGGGTCCGCTAACATGAATCATCATAACGCAAGTCTCATAACTTAGAAAACATACCAAACCATACCAAACCCAAAAATCCAATACAATATTAAAAACAACAATCAAACCGTACCCCGAAATGATATAAGGTCGGCTAACATGAATCGTCATAAACATAATAAAAAAACATACCAGAAGAGCCATGAGGAACACCATAAGATTCAAAAGTAGGAGCAGCATCATAAATAGAGCCTTGATAATCAGTACCCTTAGCAGTATTAAACTTAACTTTAATACAACCAGCCCACCTCCTTCCTTGCAAATGCATACTCTCAAACCCATCACCAGCATACCACCCTTCTCTCTCCTCACTCTGGGCGTACTCAGCCCACCCGACCCGGAACCCGGACCCGTCTGGGGGCGGGGGGAGTAGGCCCAGTAAGGCGGCAAAGGCGAGATCATGGTTTCCCGCCAAAAAGACATGGGTTTGATTCGGGTAATTTGAGGGTAATGAGACTAGGAAATCGAGGACCCGTTTGGTATCCGGACCTCTGTCGCAGTAATCTCCGAGGAAGATGATCAAAGCGTTGTTGAATTGAGATGGGTTTGTTTTTGTTTGGAGGTTGGACCAGAGGTTTTGAAGCTTGTTGTAGAAGCCATGGATGTCTCCTATGCAGATGACCAGTCTCTCTCCTCCTGGTTTTTGGTCACTCATTTTGTTTTGGAACAAATGTTTGTGTCTTTGCTTGGTCTTGATGAGACTTTTTTCTATGTTTGGGTTAAAGGGTGTTTGGGGGCAATGATTTTTGCCTTTTGGCAAAACTGACTCGGAATCGTACGTTTGATTCGGAAAACTTGACCTAAGACGCTCTACGAACTTAAGTGTACAAAGTTGGTTGAACTTGATTTATTTACACAACATGGGACATGACTTGATAGTTGATAGAACGGTAAAACGTAACAAATTGAACTGAGCCTTGACCTTGTACAATTTTATTTACGCTTCTTAGATGTGAAAATTGACTTTGATAGTTTGACGGGATAGACTTAGAAAATGTAACAAGTTGAATTGGACCTTGATTCTATACAACGTTATTAGCGCTCACGGTAATACGACAATGATTAAGCACACTAATGATTCAAATGGAAACAACTTGACATTAAACTCAACAAGTTTAACTTGATTACAAGATAACGAAACTCAAATTATGGATCAAACTAACTCATTACTATATAGCTGCCATTATGAGGATCAAGGTTGGCCCAGTGGTTAGGAAACCAATCTACCTGGGGGATATCCCGGGTTCAAATCCTCATATCCCCACCCCCCCCGGCAGCAGTTGCTGCTCCTATGTACAAAAAAAAAAAAAAAAAAAAAAAAAAAAAAAAAAAACAAAAAAATGGAAAAAACAAAACCAAAAAATATTTTTTTTCTTTTTTTT
>JBBYHQ010209393.1:0-24270 GCA_038382645.1 Spergularia azorica
GTCCTAGGATGTGTGAACACTTTAACTCTATGCCTTTCCTTGCCTATCCTGTTAGCAGGATACCTCATCAAACTAACTGCAAACTCCCCCTGTGATCCTATAATGTACAAGCCTCTGCTCGCTCTCGGAATATGCTTGCTCATTGTCTCGCTCATCGGTTTGCTAGGAGCGTGCTGTCGATTGTCCATCTTCCAGTGGTTATATTTGATCACGTTGTTCATTTTAATAATTGGTTTATTGGCTTGTCTGAGTGTTGGCGCGATCATTATTAGGGGCGACGGAAAGGGTCAGGATGTTATGGGGGGTGTCAAGGAGTATGACCTTCCCATGTTCTCAAATTGGATGAAGACTAACTTTATTAGTTCCGATCATTGGGAAGATGTTAAGAAATGCATGGTTCGTCATGATGCCTGTGGAAAGATCAGCACTTTTAGGACTCTTATGGATTTTGTTACATTCAAGAGGTCTAAATTGACTTCTATGGAGGTAATATTATAAGTCTTATTTCTTCCCTCTCTTTGATTTCTCCTCTTAGGGTTCATATTAGGTGATGTAGGATTATTCATCATGCCTCCCTCGCAAGGAGGGATCTCTTCGCTTTATACAGCAACATCTTTACCGCAATGCCTCATGCGCACTAACTTATGGCGAGGTAAAGAGGGTTGAGTGATGCAAGCTTACCTTTAAAGAGGCAGATTCCGATGACCCATAATGAACATTGCTTTGAAAATTGCATTAACTGAGTGATACATCACCTTATAAGGAACACAAACGGTCTAATGAACAATACCATTTTCCCAATTGCTCGAGGCACTTGCTTGTGGCGAGTATTGAAATACTATAAAGAGACTAAATACCCGTAATGAAAATCGGTTAAGGAATCGCATTGATCAACTTCTACAAGAAACGCAAACAATTTTACTTCTACTTTGGTATCAATCTTTTCATTGAATATAATGTAACTAAACGCGGTTTCTTCAATTGTTCTTTGATTCGTTTTGGCGCAGACGGGATGCTGCAAACCACCAGTGCATTGTGGGTATGTGTATAAAAGTGACTTAAGATGGGACATCCCAGAGAAAGGGTTGGCATCACAAGACACAGATTGCAAATCATGGAGCAATGACACTGACAAATTGTGCTACAATTGTGGAACATGCAAGGCTGGATACTTGGCCTTTTTCATGAAGGGATGGAGAAAAATTACAGTTTTGAATGCTGTTCTTCTTGTAGTACTCTTTTTTATCTTCATCATTGCTTGTTGTGCCCTTAGAAGTTAGGACTTTCTAAGGGTAACTTTTAACTTTGTGTATCTTTCTACATGCATGTACTCCTAGTTTTTCTTTTACCTTGAATATTTAAAAAGGGGTTCAAGTCTTCAAGATTATTTTTGTTGTCTTTACATGGGATTAGCTTTTCTTGTTTCTTATTTATATGATACATAAATTATGGAGTATAAAGGAAATGAAGAGTTTCTCCACCACAAATTATTACTCCCAATGTCCCAAGTTTTATTGTTGTTTGATGAAACATCAATCGTAACAAAAGATGAAATAAATTTAATATTTATCAACGGTTACGCTAAACTTTCTCGTAAAAATATTTGGAAAAACAAGGGGTATTCTCCAGTGGTTAATCATCGACAACTCTACTCTAATGTATCAAAGGCATTCGTCAATGACAACAAAGAGAGGCTAAGACGCATGAGGTTTTGAAGAGTTAGTATCATTATTGGAGTAACAAAGCGAACACTTTCTAATCTTTTAATTCATCCTTATATTCATGTAAAAGACTTTGATTAGTGAACGGCTGAATATTGATCCAGTAGAAAAGCGTGAAATACCAATCAACGTTAGCAAATAATCTTAATCGTCCTCGTTAGATCATATTTGAATATTTGATTACGTAGAGCTTGCCAAATTATCTCTCAATCCTCCCGAGTATATTCTCATTAGAAGTTTTTCAAACTCGAGAATGTGTTTGATGAAACAATTTAAGTAAGCACCTAATGATATTTCCATGACTCCTCATAAAATTAATTAGTTGCTCCTATGCACCAAGGAAAAAAAAAAAAAAAAAAAACAGATTCGTCATTGACCAAGAATTTGAAGTAAATCTTTTCAAATGAGACAAATTATAGTTGAGGTAAATAGCTAAACATAGAACAATAAAGTTAATTCTACTAGTAATTTATAGGGTGATATTTTGAATTGAAATTTGTTTTCAATTATAGTAAAACTAATCTTAGTGAGAGAAATTGGATAAATCAAGAAGGTAAAAGAAAAGAAAAGGAAGGGGACAGCTCAATTACAGCTTTACTTTAGCCAGATTTAGACTTGCTCAACAAGCTACATAGGTAAACTTTTTGGTATGCCATACCTTGGTGATGTTGCCTTAGACATTGCCCTTATGACTTACTAATACATGCATTTCCAATAATCTTAGCATTGGGCTTCAAACTCAAGTGTCTGAAACCCAGGTGAAGAACAAAAGATTTATTGGAGTTTTAAGATGTTCTCTCCCTCCCCGTCTTCGTGTCAAATTCACGAGGAGAAACCAAGTTGAAGAAAAAAAAACATTGAAGATCTACACCGTTTATATCTTCTTGTGATTATCTACATCTTTTGATTCATTAGGTGATAGAAATATCTTCTTGGATTCGAGATAAAAGGTCGGGAGTTCAAATTCAGAGGGCCAAAAAGGGGTGTATGGCTATAACATCACCCCCGGAATTGGGTCATCATACTATTGCAATAGGGATTGACAGGGACAAGGCTAGCCAAGGGGCTGTAAAATGGGCAATTGAGCATCTCTTAGGGGGGAGAAACTCAAATGTGGTTCTTGTGCATGTCAAACTTAAAACTCAAAATATCGAATCTCGTAAGTTAATGTTTTTCATATTAATTATTTTCTTTTGATAATCGTAAGGATTTGATGGATTTATTTAGCATTGATTAACTTTGATCTAATTCTCATAATCTTCATAATTATTGCCAAGGATATATACTTGTAAAATGCTAACCAACAATTTTCGATAATTATAGAACCTCAACCAGATGTAGAGTCACAACAATTATTTCTTCCTTATCGTGGATTTTGCGCTCGAAAAGGGGTACGTATCTTCTTAATTTCTGATTTCATAATATGATTTGCTTCATGAAAAAATAAAAAATATATAAAAAAACTTTCACCATAACAAATCCTCTATTTCCTTGCTCTTCACATGAAATTTGATCACTATAATCTGTTTTGCTACTAGTTTGATGCACATGAGGTGGTACTCCATGAAACAGATGTTTCAGCTGCCTTGATCAATTACCTTAGGAGCAAATCCATTGGCGCAATTGTCGTCGGAGCTTCGTCCCGGAACGCCTTGACAAGGTATATCGTAGATAATGTATTATTTCAACGACAACTATTACTATACAACAATTCCGACATGTCTAGACGTACGCATCTTTGTGTCTCTTAATTGATAGGGGTCATGTACTCATGTGGTGTTTTCAAACATTTTCGAAAACTGCTACGGAGGGAATACAAAACCCTAATTTTGAAGTTCACTCTTATTTACAGGCATTTTAAGCAAGCAGATGTTCCCACAAGCTTAATAAAAGCAGCACCAGGATACTGTGCAGTCTATGTAATATCGAAAGGGAAGGTGCAGTTTACACGCCCCTCTACGAGCACCACGCCTTCCTATACAAACACCGCGCCTTCTAACACGTACAACCCGCCTTCTAATAGGAACAACCCGCCTCCTCGTTTACCAAGTTCAAAGACAAGTGCAAAGAAAGCTAAAGCTAGGTCCTATATAAACTATTTTGCGAGTGAATCCTTGAGCAGCAACTACAGTAGCACCAGCACAACGAGTTCAACATCAAGCCATGACAAATATACGCTTACATCCTCCGCCAGTCCATGTCTATCGGCACCTGATTCACCTAATGGTTATGATTACACTTCCTGGGATTTTGACGAAAACCTGAGGTACGTTGTTACATGTTCCGTCACTTGATCAACAATACTAGGTTGTTAACAGCAGAGGTATACTAAGAAATATGATACCTCCGAAAATTTCACTTCACCCACACCTTACTACAGTAGGAGAGATGATGTGCATACACTTTTCCTATGTATTGATCTTGTAATTCAAAAAGTTCCTTCGCATACAGCAACGAAGGCGATTACAGTGCAAGACTGCAGTCCATGTAGAGTCCCTCTCATACCGAGAACAGAGCCGGTTTTGAGGATTCCTCGAGGAAATCTGCAAATGTTAGACTCATCATCAAGTCAATAAAGCTGAACCAGCAAATGAACTAACCTGCATTCGGTTTCACCCAGCTGCCCTGTTCAGCCCCTCCCCATCTCTAGCCCCGAACATATCCCTCTTCACTTTACCAGTATCACATGCTTGCTTCTAGGATCATTGCATAGCCAACATAAATTTCTAGGAATTCGTTCCACCAGAAACTAAAAGGTCTGTTATGTTCTGCAGGGACTACTATGGTCGAGAAAATCGGAAAAGCGATGACATGGATCAGCTTCCGTGGAATAATGACGTAGCTCGTACACCACCTAGATTCATGCAGACACCACCTAGGTTCATGCAGACACCGCCAAGGTTCATGCAGAGCCCAAGCCCAGCACCCAGAATCATGCAGGGTCGAGGGCATAATCTTTCCCATATGAGGCCAACCTTGTCAGATGGCTCTAATTATAACTCATTGTCTAGCAGCAGCTTCGGGTCGAGTACCGGATCATCCAGCTCTAGTAATCATAGTCTTGACCAAAGTTACAGTGGATCGACCAATACCCACAGAAATGCGGTGAGTTAGTTATCATCTAATACTAACCGGCAGCAAACCTTTATACATGTTTTGTAAGTCAGAGGAACATAGCGTCAAAAGCCAGAGATATTCTGACATTGGGTCCAATGGTGGGTTTTTTCTTTTCACAGAAGGAAAATGAGTTCGATAATGAGATCAAGAGATTAAAGCTCGAAGCACAGAAAGCAATGGATCTTTACCAATCGATTTGCGATCAAGAAGCCACAGCAAGGCACCAGGTAACTAAGAGTCTAAGACAATGAGAAACTATCAAGACACGTAAATATTGTTCCCGATGTTGCAAGATATGTATGCACAAAAATACTAAAGATTATACTCATGTTCAATGTCTTAGGCTGATAGTATGTTAAATCAAAATGAAACCACAATGGAGAATATCGAAGTAGCCAAACAGGCAACAATGCTTGTCGCAGACCTAGAGCGACTAAGAATAAAAGCTGCTACAGATGCAACGAATATGGCAAGACGGCTGGCAGAATTGGAGACTGGAAAAAGAAATATGGTTGAGCAGAGAGTCAAAAGCAGGGATGGTCAGAAAAGAACAAGAAGTGCTTCCCCAATGGGACATCGAATTTATTCTTTGGAGGAGATTGAAGTAGCAACAAATTATTTTTCGGTTTCACAGAAGATTGGTGAAGGTGGGTATGGACCTGTCTATCGAGCCATGCTTCACAACACTCCTGTTGCTATTAAGGTTCTACGGCCAGATGTCTCCCAGGGGCTAAAGCAATTCCAAAAGGAGGTATTCCCCTAACCTAATCTCGTGATTTTCAGTGATCGGTGAAGTTTAGACAGAACAAGATGTGCAATTTTATGTTATCACATTAATTCCATAATACTCCCTCCGTTTTCATTTGTTAACGTTTGGTTTGAACTTCTCTTACATATTCAAACAAATCTTGACAAATGGAAAGAACGGAAGGAGTAGTAACAGATAAATAATGTTCATCTCTAATGATAGCTGAATGACTTGGGTTTACCTATTCCCTTCTGATTTATTGCAGATTGAGGTGTTAGAACACATTCGGCATCCTAACATGGTAGTTCTCCTAGGATCATGTCCACAGTATGGGTGCCTCGTCTATGAGTACATGGACAATGGTAGTTTAGAAGACCGACTTTTCCGCAAAAATGGTACTCCTCCAATCCCTTGGAAAGCACGGTTCAAAATTGCAGCTGAGATTGCAACCGGCCTCCTCTTCCTCCACCAGGCCAAGCCTGAGCCCATGGTACATCGGGACCTTAAGCCAGCCAATATACTCTTAGATGTCAACTACTCAAGTAAAATTGCTGACGTAGGCCTGGCACGACTGGTCCCCCAGTCTGTGAGTAATGAAATGACGCAATACCATATGACTGCAGCAGCTGGGACATTTTGTTACATCGATCCAGAGTACCAGCAAACGGGAATGCTTGGAACAAAATCTGACGTATATTCCTTGGGAGTCATGTTGCTACAAATTATCACAGCTAAACCGGCTATGGCTTTGGCTTATCATGTAGAAGAAGCCATCGAGATGGGTAGATTTGCCAAAATGCTTGATCCATCAATACCTGATTGGCCAGTTGAGCAGGCATTATTACTGGCTCGACTGGCTCTCAAGTGCTGTGAGCTCAGGAAGAAGGATAGGCCGGACTTAGGCTCCATTGTGTTGCCAGAACTAATTAGGTTAAGAGATTTTGCAATGAATACTTGAATTCTCTGTCTTTGGTTTCGCACTCTCTTTGGAGGGGTGTAGTGGGAGGATGATGCCACCCAGTGTCTTCTAAATTTTGATATTGGGTAAAGAATTTGGGTTTGTGGCCTCTTTGTATGAGTGCCCTACTGCCCTATGTATAGCATCACTATGAACAGATTAATAGTCATTCTACTTCTTCAAATCCACAAGTATACAACCACAGAGTTGACAAAAAATATCCAAAATTTATATACAGAAGAAGCAAGAATCAGAAAACAGTGTCCAGCAACTGTGACATATGATGTGGGCAAATGTACATAGAACAAGAAAGCATAGAACAAAGGGCTAATATTCAACATACTAGATGTTTGGTGCACATTAAAGCCATTTTGACGACAAATTCAAATAGCACACACAAGAGGTTAAAATGTGTTAAAATAATCATGTAAGTAGCAAAGGAGTAACAAAAGAAAAGTTTGAGCATGACCAAAAATTACATATATGATTAATAACACCAGTTATCAAGTAGCCCAAAACTTTCCAGTTTAACAACGACGACACCACAATATTCAATTCTAACATAGTATCCAGAATGATCAGACAAGCCATTCACCTAGAAACCATTACTCCCAACACCTCAACAAACTAAAGGACTTACCTCTGGTATCTCAGCTGTCAATTGAAAATTCTTCCAAAATTCTACAAGAGCACAAGCCCAACCTCTGAAAGCTTCATGGGTGGCCTTAAGCGATAATCGTAAAGACAGTGATGAAGCTTGCTATCACAGGCCCATATTTGAGCTCCTTAAGAAAGAACTCATTTTCCATAATGTCTGAGGCATTGAAGACATCATAGTCCTTCTTCTTTGTTATGATAAGAGCATCATTCAACAGTTATATCATACGCGTTCTTGTGGCGACATTGTAGTAAGAATAAGCAGTCTTCAGAGTTGTGTAATTCGGGTTGCCAAGAATAGTGGATGGCAGCGTGTAAAAGCTGCAGAAGTCAGTGATCTCAGGAGTCACCGGACTTTTAACGACAAACCCATCAACTACATTTTCTTTAGGAAGAAGCCAATGTTCAACGTCATCATCATTAAAGTCAAGTGCTACAAAAAACTGGTTCAGATAATTCCTCAATAACCTTGTAACTGCAGGAACATCACGGAGATCCATCTTCCGGAAACCAGGTGTAAGTGGAGAGTTTGGCAACTTGAGCTTAATACTGAGGCGCATCGTCAATTCGTCATCCTTGGACCAAGTCTTAAAAAGACAAAATCAATAAGCTTCTTCGGATTAAGGGACGAGTGCCCAGTATTGGCAGGTTGCTAGAGGTCCCGGAATAACAACCTTAACAGTATAAGCAGCTTGCCATATGTGTTCCAAATGAACCCTTCTGGTCACCTCCTTGATCTAACAGGAGCTAGCCTTTTCGACTTAAGCTTCTTATCACACACAAGAAGTTAAACTCAACCATGGAAACAACCTCACCCCGAACACGCATTCCAACTGGGATACCCGTGATACACTCAACCAGTTTCTTCGAGATTTTGACCAGCACCCCAATATGCCAACTCTTATAATGCCCGTGTGGCCTAAGTGAACACTGTAAAAACTCCTTGGAATAATTGAACCTAAGTCTCATCATCCTCAACGTAAATTAGTAAGCAGACCACATTTGCTCCTTCACCATGTCACAAATGATCCACTCATACGGACCACGCAAGTTATAGGGTTCCTGCTTAACTTCACACATTGACATCGGCTGCTCAATGACACCCTTACGCAAACTAGAATACCCAATGCCCTAAATTTTCCCAACAGGCTGTGTTTCCCAAAACTTACGTTACATCTATTCTCGATAGCAAGAGACTCTTGCATACTCCTAGCCATAACCTCCATGCTAGCTTTAACTCGGCATAGTACCCACATTCTCGAGAGCAATCGACTCGACTCTCCCCACTCCCCACCCACCACCCTATCTCCTCCACACTAGGTTCACTAGGCTCAGTTCCCACATTCTCAACCAAATTCAATTTTCTGGGTACTAAAGATTCACTCTTGGGCAAACTAATTTCCTCCATTACTCCCAAATCAAACAAGTAAATTAAAACCCTAATTCTCTTCAAAAATGTCGATCAAACAACTAACAAAACAAAACCCATGAACAAAAAAGTAAAAGTTGATGAGCTACAGAAGTGGGTCAATGTCAATCACAGATATAATCAAGTAAATGAAGGAAATAATCTATAAAGATATGAACTTCGAAGATGTATACGAACGAAAAGAAGGGAGCGGATATAGAGTTACCTCAGAAAGTGAGAAGGGTTGAGCAGAGGAAAAGATTCCAGGAGTTGGACCGAGATAGTCTACTTGGCTTCACAATGGGGTATAAACGAGTCGAATCGAAACCGAGCTTGGCTAGTGTGATTAGCTCAAGCTCGGCTCGGGTTAGAATTTAGTGAGGTTTAAGTTCTGATTAAAGTTGAAAATAAATGTCGAGTGTGTTTATCAATTGGTAACTTAAACACATCGGTGTTTGCCGCAGTGTTGCCGAAACCACCGCACTCAGTATGTAGGACAAATATTTGAATGTTCGCTCGGGTTACTTAAACTTTAGAGTTGGATCTCTTCATGATACAAATTGAAGAGGATAACAAGGTCGTGGTGCAAGCACTTTTGAGAGAGTTTCGTTGTCCTGGCGAATAGAAGTCCTTATCATGATTGTAGTATCTTGCTTGAGCGTTTCGAGAGGTGATCATGTACGCAAATTTTTCATGGAACTTATAGAGCGGTGGATTGGGTAGCTAGGTGAGGGAATGATATCCTTTATTCTTAGGATTTGCATTATCATCCCTCTCTCAACCCCTTTGTAGCATTAACTTTTTTGATCAATAAGTGATACCATGGCTAGGAGAGCAACCTGATTGGTCATTTTGTTGTTGTATCCCTACCTCTAAATTCTAATCGTTGTATTTTGTTCTTTTTATTGATTAAGTTCAGTTTTTTTTAGTAACTTTTCGCAATAATTTAGTCAATAAAATAACTCAGCACAACGCTAGCCATAATAACCGTGCGCTTACGGTTATCTGAAATGATGTAACCATACACCAAGTGAAAATGAAATCTCGAAGAGATTTTGCGAAACACAAAAATCACAATAATGTCATTCAAAATTGTCTTTAGTCAGATTACATTTAACAACCGAAGCTTAAAGAGACCAAATTTATCATTCTTATTCCTCCGAATGCGTGTCCACCCTTTCTTTGTCATATCGTGGTTAGAGGGCAAAGAAACCAAACTACCGAAACAAAACACGATACCAAATGAACTCGTAAAGGCTTCCGTGAACCCGCAAATATTGTAGAAGTGCAAAACCCTTGTGTGTTCGTTCATTATTCCGAGAACCAGCCCAACTCCTCTCTCTCTCTACCTCTGCCTCGCGCGCGCTTATACCCTTCACCATTAGAGGTTGCTGGTACCTTTCAAACATTTAGGTACGAATTTCGCATTTAAATTAGCAACAAATTTTCAATTATTCCGTTAGTTTTGTGCAATTTTTGTTTCCTGTTGTTTTTGCTTAGTTTTTTTTTTATATTTGTTGTTGTAATCCGGTGCTATTGTTGCGGTTTACTTGTTTTTTGAATTGGGTTTTCTTGTATTAGGGTTCTAAATTGTGACAGTTTGTTAAAAGTAAAGATTTTTGGAGAAAGATGTGATCTTTATTTCTTATTTCAATGATTTTTCTAGGTTAATTTTAGTGTAATTTCTGGGTTTTAATTAGGGTTTGTAATCGAATACGCCGTTGCGGTTTTTTTACTTGTGATGCACAAGCTGAATGATTGTGTTGTTTGGCCCCCGTTTCGTTCTCCTTGTGTGTGAATATGGTGATGGTGAATTTTTAGCTGGGAAGTTAATTGCTAGTGGTTAGCATGTTAATTTTGTTAAATAGTTTGTTGGATAGAAGCCGATTATTTCGAATTGATCTCTTGTAGGAAGAATGGAGGTAGATTCTGAGATGCATGATTCAGCCGCGAATGCAAATGGAGGTGCAAAGGATGAGCTCATGCAGTCTATGGAGGGCTTGCAGATTGAACCGTCATCAAGCTTTAAGAAGAAGCCTGTCATTATCATTGTCGTTGGAATGGCAGGTCAGTCTCCGTGGATGTTTTACATGGCGGTGTTTTTTTATATTCTGTGTATAGTTGGTATTTGTATGGAATCTAATTGATAGATTGGATTGTAATCAGGAAGTGGAAAGACCTCGTTTATGAATCGCCTGGTTTGCCATTCTCAAGCTACCAATCTTCGGGGTTATGTGATCAATCTCGACCCAGCAGTCATGACACTTCCATTTGGTGCAAATATTGATATAAGGGACACAGTCAACTACAAGGAAGTTATGAAGCAATTCAATTTAGGTCCTAATGGAGGAATTTTGACATCGCTGAACTTGTTTGCTACAAAGTTTGATGAGGTAAGACTTGGAGCGCATTTGTATCTTGTTCTTGATTGTTTTTATGGTTTGAGCAATGCATGAAGATAGGTGGGGTGAAGAGTTCTACTTGTCTGATTTTCTTATCTGTGTCAGTCCTGCTGTTTTGATATTTGATAATTGTGGTCACATTGTAGATCACTAAAGGTTTCCTTTTCTGAAATTGACCACTTGCACTGAATTGTGTTGATCACTAATCTTAAACACAGCCATGATTCTCTAAGTTTGGTGGTTATATTCTGAGCCCCTTTGTCTAATTTGTGCATTCAAATTTGTTGTCTATACCGCTTTGGTAACCCATTTTTCTTGATTGCTTTTAGGTCGTATCTGTCATCGAGCGTAGGGCGGACCAGCTTGATTATGTGCTGATTGACACACCTGGGCAGATTGAAATCTTTACTTGGTCTGCCTCTGGAGCAATAATTACAGAAGCCTTTGCATCTACTTTTCCTACTGTGATTACCTATGTTGTTGATACACCTCGCTCTCAAAGCCCTGCTACTTTCATGAGCAATATGCTCTATGCTTGTAGCATTCTTTACAAGACACGATTACCGCTCGTCTTGGCTTTCAACAAGACTGATGTGGCTCAACATCAATTTGCTTTGGAGGTAGGATGATTTTTTAAAGTGAAGCCTTAATTTGCTTTTTATGCATTTAGTTTACTTTTCATGCATTTATGAAAGACTGATGTGGCTCAGCAAAGTTTGCTTCGTAGGTAGGATACTGTTTTTAGTGAATCTTAATTTGCTTTTTATGACTTGTTTTGAACTTAGCGATGGACTGCGATGTCTGCAACCTGATTGAGTTCATGTCTTCTGCTGACTTTGGTTGTAACTTAGCTTCAGTAATCTGAAGATGACTTGGCGTCGTTTTCGTCAATTGTGGATGTTCTTTTATTAGATTGCCTTTTACAGGAGTCTGTCGGGTTACTCTGAATTAGTCTGAGTGCTTCAAGTGTACCTTTCTTGGTTTTACCGAGGAAGTAGCGTTTGTTTACTCTGCGACCCTATCTGGAATTCTGGATTTTCTGTCTGTTGTGATTAAAAACATAGTGCACTCTTTCTTTGCTTGTACTATACTGTTATGTACGAGTGTGCATACGTTGCTTTTTTGAAAGATGCTGCTTGTTTATGCTGGTTTTTTATGCCCGCAGACTTGACTCGAGTTTTTACTTTACGCTTCTGGTTGACAAAGTTTCCTTCTGGTGTTAGCTGAAATAACAAGCTAATAACTTTTGATGAATTATTATAGTTTGGGCAATGTAGAATAACTGGTCTCTTATCTTTTAACCGTTTATACTCAGTAGTACTTTTGATCGAGTCAAGATACTATGGACTTGAAGATGTATTTGGCTTTTTTATTGGGCGGCTTGAACGTCTTGGTAGCAAATGGTAAGAGTTTTCCAACTGTGGGTAGGATATGGGATTTGTTGATGCTTGAAAACTAGCTGCTTGAAGTTTTCGGTAGATTAGTGAATTGAATCTGACGAAGGCATCATACTCTTGCTCTCTTTCTGTCAGCCGTATGTACCACAGGAGAGTCAATGTAGTATCTTATCAAATTGTACGTTAAAGTTTTAACTATGCAGATGAGTTTCTGAACATTGTGTATATATAGATATTTTCTTTGTGAAGTTCTTGAGTCACAATTAGCTTAGACGCTCAGTCGTTCTCATCCTCTTCTGGTTAGGAATTAGTGTTTTTCTCATGGAGAAAATCCTCTGGGAGGATGTTCGAGTCCCTGAGGTAGTTCCCAATTCTGTATAGCAAATCGGAAATGACCTCAGACAAGGCTGAGGTTATTGGGAATGTATCTAATGGCTTGTGGAATTCTGAAAGAGATTGTTCTGCTGCAAAGATTTAGGGTTCCTGAAAGGATAGTGTACCTCTTTATTTAATGCTTGTTGAGCTTTGAGTTTGGCTCTGTCATAGCAAGATATCGACCGTACATATGTGTTATGTGATGCTGACATAGTTTTTCATGGAAGTGTAAATAAAAATGCTTATAACTTCCTTTGGACAGAGTTCTGTAAATAGACTTTAACCCTTGTCTCCATTTGTGCAATAACTCTTTTCTGTGCTCATATGTTGCAGTGGATGGAAGATTATGACACTTTCAATGCAGCCCTGCAGTCAGATCAGTCTCACTCTTCAAATTTGACCGATAGCCTAGCTCTTGCCCTTGTTGAATTCTATAAAAACTTAAAGTCAGTGGGAGTATCTGCGGTGACTGGTGCTGGGATGAATGACTTCTTCAAAGCCATAGAAGATAGTGCCAAGGAATACATGGACACCTACAGGTGATTAGCTCTGTAACTTATTGTAGAAGTCCCCCTCCCCTCCAAAATACTAACGGGGTTTAAATGAACCTGCTCTTCTTATCGCGTATTGCCTATATTTATTCATACGATGGTTGTACAGGGCTGATCTTGACAAGAGAAAGGCAGAGAAGGATCGTTTGGAGGAAGACCGTCGGCGTGAGAACATGGAGAAGCTAAAGAGTGATATGGAGAAGTCCCAAGGTGAAACTGTGGTTTTGAGCACTGGTTTAAAGGGCAAGGAAGTTGGCAGCACGAGCTTGGAGGAAGATGATGAAGAAATCGAAGAAGATGAAGACTATTATGTAAGTAGTGAAGAGGAGGAGGAAAATATGATAGATGATGAAGATGAAGAAGTTGGTAGGTTTGCTTTCTAACATGGGACTTACTTAGGATTACTCTCCAACTTTCGAAACAAATGTGCTTCTGGAATCTGAACGGGAGGGACGTGATGCCCTTTATTTTGTGTTGCGCTGGCTAAACGCTTGTTTGTGCTAGTGAATGGCTAGAATGTGGAAGCAAATTAACTTACTAGTGTACATATACACATTTCTATGATGCTGCGCTGCTGTATTACTAGCTTTGTGCAGCGGATCCGAGTGTTGGTGCCCTCTATGCTCATTTACCCGAGTTCATATCCTGTGAAACACTCGGATCGACCTGTAACGATGATTTCCTTATCCACCATCGTATAAGCTTGTCATTGAAGATTATAAGTTGCTTTTAAGTGAAGGGTCTCTTGCATTTCTTCCGGTTGAAGTTTGCCAAGCAAATAAAAAACATCTTCGGCATTAGAGCTATAGAGCCTCAAGGGCAAGTTCACGGTACAAACTAAAAAGGACACTCATACTTTGCTAGGCTGTTTGAGACGGTCCAACGATAAGTTATATTGAGGCATGTTAGTTTTGAAGCTAAACTGTAAAAATAACAGAAATATACAAATGTAATGAATAACTGTAATTTTTTCATATACATAATTTTCGAAATAAAAAAATTCACTCTTTTCTTTAAAAAAATTTGGGTAAAATTCACACTTTCAACAACAAAAAATGAACATCAAACTTGGGCTGAGAAAAGAAATCAAGTTGACCCAAAAAGAATGAAAAGGCCCAAATAGAGCCGAAATTAGGGCACCCAAAAGCAAAGGAGGGAGAGAGACTCCAGCTTCACCGATAAGCAACACAACAACACACACTCTCTCTCTACTTTTGCCGCTATAACCTTTTAGATCCGACACACTTGCTACAAAAAACCCTATAAATTCTCAAACCTACCCTAATTTAATAAAATTTCCCAAAAATCCCCAAATCACACCCAAAAAAAAAAAACCAGTCAACTCGATCTAAACTTTCAGGTAATCATTCTCTCTCTATCTCTTCATTTCTGGGTTTTAATTTTATGTGATTTAGTCTCCAAAGATTCAATCTTTCTTGCTTAATCATGCTGAAATTGGGGATTTTTTGTTGGGTAATTTTTTTTATTTGGATGAATCTAATGATTTTAATTGTTGGGTTTTTGAATTAAACCCTTTTTATTTGTTGGGTTGATTGCAAATCGTATTAGTTTGGACAAGATCGAGATTTTTAGCTAGTTTATATCTCATATAAAGTGATTGATTGATTTATTATTCTGAATTTTTTTAATTTGAATGGTTGGATTTTGGTGTTTAATTGGTAATTAAATTGGGAAATTAGGTTGGCAAGTGTTCGAATCTGTTGTTGATAAGATATGATTTTTATTTTATTGTAATTTGTTCTTATGTGGGAATTAGCAGATGTGTATACTATTTGTAGATTGGAAAGAATATGCTGTTTATTAGTTTGTGACATTTGCTTATACTAGTGTTAGTGTTAGTGGTAGTTTGGGATTGTGTTGTGGGATGTAGCTCAGATTGTAAAGCTATCCAATGGGTTTGTCGTTTTTTCGGCTTTTCGAGTATTGTTACTTAGTGATTGGTTTGTTTATGGCGTTTCACTTTGCTCTGGAAATTGGAGAGGGAAAGAGATTACTTGGTGATGTCTCTTAATTTTGTTTTCGTAACATGCAGCTAGAAGTATATGCTTGCGCTCCTTGCATCTCGGCTAGCTGGTTTGGCCATTCGATAATATTTATGATTAGCTATTTTGTGTTTTCGTCATGTCACTAAGAGTTGCTGTTGCCTGTGTTTTCGCAAGACATGTACTTGCCTGTGGCGTTAAGTCTCACATCGAGAACCTTTGGTAGATTTAGATTTCCACCTAGAACGCACAAAATGAGTAGTAATCTGAATGCCTCTCCTCTTATGCTTGTATTTATATGTATTGGGCCAATTCTTCCCTGATCTGTGTTTTAACTACTTTGGGGTGTTAGACCAAATAGTGAGCAAGGGTTCCGACTCTTCCAATTAATGTCGTGTTCTTGGTTAACTTTTTCCATGATCGCGCCTTGTCATGGTTACTCTTTTAGTTGTATGGTTGTTTTCATGGTGCCTTTTTCTGAAGAACATAGAATTCTCCGTGGTTGCAGGATTCTAACTTTTATAACTTCTCTTTGTTTTCAGTCATGGAGGGACCAGATGGATCAAAGTACAATGATAAGGATTATGATTCCAAGATGAGTGCCCTGTAAGAGCACCTCATAGCTGATTTTTATTCTGATGATTCTGTACATACTTGTTTGATCACAATTAGTGGGCCTGGCTATGTGGTATATGACTTTTTCCAATTCTTTTTGTTCAGACTCTCTGGTGATGGTGAGGATGAGTTCTTCACCTCGTATGATGAAAGCGTTGATAGCTTCGACGCCATGGGTTTACAGGAGAATCTTCTTCGAGGAATTTATGCTTATGGTACTGATATCTTCTGCATCTATTTGTTTATTCTTGGAACTTAATGCTTCTGTTTGTTGTCTTGATTGTATCCTTTTTGCTAGCTTGATGAACGTTAATTTTTCAGCCTTGCTGTCAAATCTTTTTTGTTCTGCTGGCTTCATGATTTCCTTTGTATCTTGGTTACTAATCACTCTAGTCCTCTTTTCTTTTAATGTCTTTCTTTATCGGAGCGGGAACGGTATGAACGCTGTTCTGTGACGAAAAGTAATTTGCTGTTGGGTTTACTGTATAATTGTGACAAGTCTTTATCTAATTCTCGCAGGTTTTGAGAAGCCTTCAGCTATTCAACAAAGGGGAATAGTTCCCTTTTGCAAAGGTCTTGATGTTATTCAACAGGCTCAATCTGGAACTGGGAAAACAGCTACCTTTTGTTCTGGGGTCTTGCAGCAGCTTGATTACAGTTTAACTCAGTGCCAAGCTTTGGTGCTTGCACCAACTAGAGAGCTTGCACAACAGATTGAGAAAGTCATGCGTGCTCTTGGTGACTATCTCCAGGTGAAGGTCCATGCTTGTGTTGGTGGAACAAGTGTTCGTGAAGATCAAAAAATTCTTCAAAATGGGGTTCATGTTGTTGTTGGTACCCCTGGTCGTGTTTTTGACATGTTGAGGAGGCAGTCCCTTCGTGCAGATAGCATCAAGATGTTTGTGTTGGATGAGGCAGATGAGATGCTTTCACGAGGTTTCAAAGATCAGGTGCGTGCTCTGGTTGATATTAATTCCTAGTAATGTTTTGTTTTCTGTCTTTCAGAGCGACTATTAGATTACCTTTCTAGTATTGCCTTTGTATGTGAGACATTAGATAACATTCAAGTTATTGAGAAGAAAAGTTTTGAAATCATTAAAATGGTGGGGTGAGGGAAGTTGAATAAAATTTGGGTAGGAAAAGAGTAAATTGGTCTAGGGTGTAGGAATAGAGCAACTTGTATGGATTTTTGGGTGTCCTTGGGTGTTTCAAATGGACTGTTCTTTCCCGAGATTTGCTTAACTGTGGTTGTTTCCTTCAGATTTATGATATATTCCAGCTGCTACCACCAAAAATCCAAGTTGGTGTGTTTTCTGCAACTATGCCCCCAGAGGCGTTAGAAATCACCAGAAAGTTCATGAACAAGCCTGTGAGAATCTTGGTGAAGCGTGATGAACTAACCCTGGAGGGTATCAAGCAATTCTATGTGAATGTCAGTAAAGAGGAATGGAAGTTGGATACTCTCTGCGATCTTTACGAAACCTTAGCCATCACTCAGAGTGTCATTTTCGTCAACACCAGGCGCAAGGTGGACTGGCTCACTGACAAGATGAGGAGCCGTGATCACACTGTTTCGGCCACTCATGGAGACATGGAGTCAAACCTAAGGGATGTCGTTATGCGCGAATTCCGCTCAGGGTCTTCTCGTGTTCTTATCACCACTGACCTTCTGGCTCGTGGTATTGATGTCCAGCAGGTCTCGCTTGTCATCAACTATGATCTCCCTACCCAGCCTGAGAATTACCTTCACCGTATTGGAAGAAGTGGACGTTTTGGAAGGAAGGGTGTTGCCATCAACTTTGCAACTGATGAGGATGAGAGAATGCTTGCTGATATTCAGAGGTTCTACAATGTTACTGTCGAGGAATTGCCTGCAAATGTTGCTGATCTCATCTGAGGAGCCCCTTCCCCAACCCCACCCTCACAAACTTCTCTCCTATCTGGTATGCTGTCTGAAGCTACTAAATTTATGTTTTTCTGCACTTCTTCATCTTAGTAGTGAAGTATATTACTTCTACCAAACATTAGACATACTCTGCCTATCTTAAATTTTTCGGTATATGTAAGTGTAAGATTGTTGCTGGCAGAGTTCTATACTTGGGATTCTAGCGTAGTAGCATCAACATCTGTTTTCCGTGGTTACCTTTTTGCCTTGATTTAGACGTCAAGAATGAGGAATGAACCAAAAGGTCCGAGGCGATTTTCTAAATCTCTAATCCGTGCATCTTTGCTTATTACGCTTTTTTTTTTCTGGTGCATGTGCATGATCCGTGCTTCTTGGCTTACAATGTCTCAAGAGAAAGTTATTGTGATTGTGAGTGAGTCTAAGCCTTTGTCACTAGTTGTGCTCGACACCTTGCCCATTTTGGAGTCGTACCCCCTAGGCCCCTACCCCTGTTCATTTTCCAGAATCGAGCTCCCGTTTCTTCCTCCTGTTTAACATGAGTTGGTCCAGTCCACCGGCTTTGTCCGCTCTCGCTATCTCGTTTCGATTGACGGTCTATCTAGAGCCCCTTCATGCAAACAAAATCACGGGGAGGAAAGGGGTTTGGCATCACTCACTTCAGTGAAACGCTTTCCCGCACCCCTCGTTTGCATTGTGGGGAGGCACCGTCCAACAAAGGGCAGGCCCTCAAAAATTTTGCGCTAAATATTTCTTAATATAGTACTTCCTCCGTTTAATTTCAAATGATTTTTAATTAAATATCTCTCAAGAAAAGGGCAATTCAGTGGCAGTCGCAGACCATAATACCGAAAATAATGTAGTTGGTTTTCATCTAGATTAGGTCATCTTATTGCATTTTTATTTTACTTTATTTTTTCTCGATTTACAAAGATATTCATCGATACGGAGTATTATAGTTAGTGTGATTTTTACACTTCTTAGATTGATTTTGATCTCACCATGCGCCAACCTTTCGGTTTCTCTTAGGGGGGAAGTCGTGAAACAAACTTAGCGAGTGTAAAAATCGGTGTCCCTCCATACACAGTAAGAGTGAAAGAAATGCTCCAACATCGTACGATGAACTCGCAAGTTGGGAAAATCTATCTGAGGATTTCCGGCTTTGGAGAAACCAAAGGTACAGCGAGGTTTTTGAGCCATTTGGTGGATCAATGCAATAGAATATGACAATTGACATGGAACTCATCTCATGCACATTAGCCTATGTGTTTCCCATGTGGTTTCTCTCTCTTCACTTACTCATCAATGACTTGGAGATTCTGGATCTCATCTACCATAAAATGGATTCGTAAGTATCGGACAGATATTTCAGTTTTCGAATTAGAAACGATATTTACAATTAGACTCAGAATCCGTACATAATATATAAGCTAGCTTAACTAATAAATCGGTATTGAAATGATGTTTGAATGACATGCACCCGAAAAGGACTAGAGCAGTACAGTTCAGTTAAGTTTGACCACATACATTACCATCATTGTGTCAATTCTCATCTCATGCACATATGCAATCATGCACCTTACCATGCACTCAATCCATGGTTACTAACACTTCAGCACCCACGCACTTAAAAGTAACGTAAATTGTGTCACTTCTCATTACGCATAAACTACCGAAAGTTAGTAACTAAATGTCGCGTTTTGACTAGTCTGAAATAAGATGAATTTCGTAACGGAATTTCATCCGTAACGAGGCTAGAAAGTAAATGAAAAAGAAAGGTACTACTAGTAGTGAAGTAGGTACTACAATAACTAGAAACAAACACCAACTCCATCACATTTAGCATCACATATGAAAACATTTTTTTTATAAAATAAATTCAATCATAAAACTTACCCCATACTAAACCTACCCAAAAAAAAAGTACACACCCCCAAAAAGAAAAGAAAAAGCCAGCAAATTGCAACTGTACCCTATTTATCATGCATGATCCTTAATTAATACAAAGTACCCCCACCAAAACATAACCTCTTTACAAAGCAAACCAAACCCACACTCATTTCTTCTACTTCTTTTGTCAGCTTCTTCTTCACACTTCTTAAATCTTCTTAAATCTTCATTTCATTTCATTTCATCCAAAAAAAAAATAACTTACAAGAGTAAAAAAAATGGAGAATTTTAGATCAATGTCATGCAGAGAAGGAAGAATGCAAATGGAGAATTACAGCTATATTAATAATAATATTGATAATAATGATGGTGATGAGAATTACAGTGGTAAAAATGGTAAAAATGGAGGTGGTGCACCGACAAGCATGCAAGATCTGAGATCATACAGCACATCATATGCTTCATCATATATGCAAGTTCATCCTCAACCTTCTTCTACAAGCAAAGATCATCATCATGGTAATAATGGTAACAGTAATAGTAATGGTAATACGAGCAGTAATTACAAGAAAAGCAGAGGACGTGCATCATCTTCTTCAGGAAAAGGGTGGAGTTTTAATGATCCTGAAATTCAGAGGAAGAAAAGAGTTGCTAGTTATAAGGTTTATGCTGTTGAAGGCAAAATGAAGGGTTCTTTTAGAAAGAGTTTTAGGTGGATTAAGAGTACTTGTTCTCATGTTGTTCATGGTTTGTTTTAATTTTAATTTTATTTTTGGAATAATATTTGCAATTTTTTTTTTTTTTTTTTTTTTTTTTTTGGAGTTGGGATTTAGGTACTAAGGGAGTAAGGTATTATGTATGTTGAGGTTTGTGTATTGGTATCTATGATGATGATGATGATGATGATGATGATGTTCAATTTGTAAAATTTGTCAAAGTTTAGAAGTGGTTGATAAAATATATACCAATGTTTTGATTAATTAGATGTCGTTATTTTTTTCAATAATAAGAAAGGTTACAACAAAAACGAATTCGTTAATTTGAGACCGCCCCATAGTATGATGACTACTACTCTTTGATGATTAACACGTTCATGTAATTTTTTCAAAATTTGAGGAGCACTCATTAGTTTTGACGCGATCGGAATTGATAGTATTACTCATAGTTTTCATAGGGATAGTGGCAATTTCTGAGGAATTAAATGAAGAGGATGAACTTGCTGATCAACTGGCTAGTAGTGGTGTCACTAGTCTTTGGGCTGATTTCAGCTTCGTACGTTTACTTTTTCTTTTTCTTTCCCTCCTCCCTCTGTACCGGCACTTAGGGTTACCACATTACCCCTGGCAGTAGGGGGCCCTATTAGTGCCTTTCTTCTCCGCTTACCGTTAAAAAAAAAAAAAAAAAAAAAAAAACTGGCTAGTAGTGGTGTGAAGGAAGCATCTGATATACTTGACCAAAATGGAAGTTAGACCCTTCTAGGATATTTTAGAGATCATTTTTCTTCATTCTCAATAGTAAGTTGTTGACTTTTGATGCCAAAACAAGTCGTATGAGAGAGTCAAATGATAACATACTGTATTATGAATACATCTTGTTCGTTGACATAGTAAGTTTTTAGTGACCATTACACTTACTAGAGTTTGCCATAATTCACATGGAAAAAAACCCATTCTAGGCAAGTGTCAAATCTGAAATTATGCAAGTGAGGGCAAATGTTTAGCAACCAAAGAGTAAGCATGATCTAGGCATGGAATTGTTAATCAGTCATCGGTCACCGTTCGCCAACGAAAAACAAGCATATGATCTCGACATGGAAATGTACCAACCAAAGTGTAAGCAATTTTGCCCTTATCCTCGGTATATTAAAAAAACACAAGGGGCTCAATTACAACTTCTTTACAAGTGTTTCCTATAAGAGTTACCTCTCCCAGTTCTCAAGCCTTGTTTCAGCTCTAACTTGTCCTAGAAAATATATCAAAAAAAATTATAAAAGGGGGACAATTTTGGCATACAAAGACGAAAAAAGAAATATAAAACGTAACACCCAAGGTACACGAAAAGCAAACGGTCTTCAAGATTTACAAGGGGGTGATTGGTGGTGAATGAGCGTCAAAGTCACGACTCTTGTGGTCATCAGTGCAGCCTATCTTCATTGTTGACATTTAGGCTCTCAATTTTCCTGATGGTAGATTCCAGATTATGTTCAGTTGACGCCACTCTACCGGAAAATGCGCGTGGATGCTCTGACGATACGAATGGTGAACTACGATGCCCCCTCGCAGTTTTGTGAAGACTGGGGTCTGCTGTTCCAGAACGAGTGGCATCAGCATCACTTCCTGCAAACACTGCATCACGACTGCTCGACCCAACAGCACGCCTTGCTGATGTGCTAGTTCTCATAATAGAACTTGAGAGCTGACCAATGGAAAACCAAGAACAAATCAATCACAACATGATTATAAATCAATCCAACTAAAACAAAACTATAATTATTACACTTTATAGAGATTTGCTAAAGGCCCATGAATTATGCATCAGAAAAGGACCCAAGGTATTGCACCAGTCACCGGGCTTGCACATTGTATAGGACTATAGGAGGGATATGAATTAAGGCAATGAGAATTCATGATGCAGCAGAATTTTCATAGCTCAACTTAAAAGCAATTTAAGCGAGGGAAAGAGTGAAGAAAATTGTCCATTTACGAAGACATGAACACGCTAGTGTCATTCCAAATTTGTAATGTGTTTCAAAGAATATAGAAGAGCATCATGATGCACAGTCATTAAGAGGCGACAACAACTTTCTGAGTTCCTGTATACATAAATACTATTCCTCCATAAGACAGCATCCTCATTCCTATTTGCTGGCTTCACCTTCCATTGACTAGCAAAGGAACTATCCTCCCCCCCCCCCCAAACAAGCAGGAAAAGCCAGCACCACGACATTAAACCTTAACCTAAACATAGGAATTGGGCTCCATGGAAAGAACACTTCACTACGACAAACCAAGGTTCCTCGACTTATAATTCTTTTAAAATGCCGCCGCTATATCTTACACAAAGCCAATACAGCTAACACAAGCACATGACTGGTGCTAAATCATGCCACGATATCCGCAAACATCTAAATGAAACTGCGGATAAGCACACCTTCAACTATAACTTCAGTGTAACATCACCACAGGTCAATACCCAGCAGTCCATCACTGCACTGAGCCAGTGTACTGTACATCCAAGTCCAACTCCAAGGTCTAAATATCTTTCTAAACCCAAAAGCTAAAGGAGTATCACAAATGACCATCCACCTGTTCGCCACCTGTTCGGAGTTCATTACAAAGCCTAGACATAGGTTGCCACCAATGATATCTCATCAGTCCAAATATTTTCAATACCAGCCTCACTATACTGGTAACAAAAGACAACTACTAATACATCTGCCTGAGCATCCCAAATCTTCAGTCATAATTGGCCGTGTACTTTTGTCTTCTTGAGAGTTTTCACAGCAACGGCCAACTTTATCAGACTAAGCCCTAAAAGCTAGTCAGAAGTAAATCTACAAGTACAACCTCAGTCATGTTTTCTCTCCACTCGCATAGCAAATACGCCGAGTTTGGGTCATGTGAGTTATAACAACCTTTAAATAAAAAGGGATTTAAGCATGAACGCTGCACACAAATGGCCCCTTGGGGGTGTCAACAAAATTGAGTACTTGCATTATAAAGATCAACGCTACACTTTACCATGGCGTCCTTAGCTGCAGCTGGATCATTTCCGACAGGGCTTTTCTGCTTCGGCACACTTCCCATCCTCCTACGAGATGAATCAGCTGAAATCCAGCCAGAAGGTCTCACATCCTCACCGCCTAGATAACAGAAAATATTGACATGCATTAAAGACAAGCACAATAGTAACTAAGAATATGATAGGGATCACAAACTCCACCATCAGAAAACAGCAAGACCACTGGAGTAGATGTAAATTTCTCAAAAAGGAATGTATTATTAACCATCAACAAAAAAGGTAGTTTTCTAAACATACCAGGTTGTCGATCATTGCCCACATGTGGCAATCCAGAGCTCGGTCCAGCAGCACCCTGAAAAAACCCTCTTGACTAAGTAGATGAAAAATTCACTTAATGCGGTAAAAGTCAAACTAAGTACCAGCAGTAGATACTCACAATTGCGCGTGGGGGTGGAGCGACAATCTGGGATTGCTGGTATTTCAATATGGTCCAGTCAAAGACGTAATCAAACTGGAATCCTGAAACCGGAGTGTGAGGACCATCATCAAAAGTTGTAGCAACTCGAGAAATAAGAAAAATATTCAGATTGACAATCTCTATACCTTCACGAATAAAAAGATCACGGAAGATCCTTTTCAAATACGCATAATCTGGCTTGTCATCGAAACGCAATGAACGGCAATAGTGGAAGTATGATGCAAACTCAGTTGGATAACCCCGACATAAAGCCTGAAAAAGATTTGTTAAAGACTGGCCAACTTCAAAACAGTAAAACTGTGACAC
>JBBYHQ010209501.1:0-24268 GCA_038382645.1 Spergularia azorica
TCGTTTACCAGGTAGATCAAATCCTTCCCCTGTTCCAGATATTCCCTTGTTCATCAACTCCTCACATTCCTGCATATAACAGTAAGAATAAGAGGCAGGCCAAATGAAAGGACCGGCTTTAAACGAGGGCTAAGTGTCGAGCTCAGAGTAAACAGCAAAATGCAGCTTATAGCTTCAAACGAGGTAAACAAAAACAGACACAAACTGAAGGTCAGGATTCACAATGTTACAGAATGAACTTTAAACTAAGACATCCGTCCTATGGGAAAGACAGGAAGACATGACGGAAACTCAACAAGTCATAACTTAGCAACAAGCAATTGTACTAAGAGATAAACATGCAGAGTGACTAAATGAGATATTCCATCATTCCATATACTGAAAGAAGATAAGACGTCAAGATACATGAACGGCTGCAAAGTAAATGCTACGGCAGTTCCTCACATAATACACTAGTACCATTCATAAGCAGTAGTAAGCTTCATAACAGTTTACATCTCATGTAATGACGTAAGCACAGACCTTCCTAAGTTGATCCCAAAGCTTATAAAAGCTGGCATTATGAGGACCATGAGCATTATGGCATAGCTCATGAAGCATTGTATCTAGAACTTCTTCGTATGGGAAGAACGCCAACTCATTATTGGGCCTCCGAAGCGCCAACTTCACTTCAATCCCTGCACCAACATTCAGTCCCAAAAGTTGCTTCCTCTTGGGACTGCAATTAATTAAACAGCATGTCTTAATCCAAAATTACATTTTGAAGGATAGATATGTTCAGGAAAAACACCAATAGGTAAACAAGCAGGACCAAAAAATATTTTTATTTATTTATTTATTTGGTGTGTGTGTGTGTTCTTGTTGTTGGGCAAGAAAATAGACTTCATTCATCCAGAAGGGGGAAAAATTCATTATAAAAAAAAAATGAAACCCTCCACGTCTCAAACATTGAGACATTAGACAATTTCCTCATGTTTACAACTCTTAGCCCAAGCTAAAATTCTTATACTAGCAAGGAACATAAGCTCGCTAACAAAACAGCTAACTGTGTGTTCAATATCAGAGAACAAAGTCCGACTTCTCTCTTGCCAAATCATGTACACAATTCCCATCAACCTACAAACTCTCCATCTATAATTTCAGTGTTTCATATTTTAATTCTTCGGAAACCACTTTAATTCCCTGTCTGAAAGCTCTAGCCAGCTTGCAAAGTTTTAACTATTTCGGAGTTTCTTTCAACATAGCAGCAGGGTACTCACACTTGTAAAGCAGAGAGTGAGTCTCAAGAGCCTTCAGCCGCAAAAAAAAAAAAAAAAAAAAAAAAATGGTTTAACTTTGTAAGACCCATCCTAAGAATATACATGAGTCCACATGTTAGCCGATGTAGGCCATACACCACTCAATCACACGTCCATTCCACCGAAACCCTAGAGCACCCAAGGTTAAGCCATAATAGCCCTTGTTTCATCGTCATATGTTTTGTATACACATGCATCCAAAGTCTATTACTCAACGCTGCATGAGGTTCAACATGAAGGGAAATAATCAACCTCACAAGCTGTACATATTGATATTGTTGCCTGGGAACAACTAAAAGATTTTCTATAAGAAAATAGATAGATAGAAAAAACCATATCGAGACTCCATAGCTAATAGAGAAAAGATAGAAGTTCTTTCCTTTCTAGGAGGCTTTTCTTCAGCGGAAATAATTCATATAGTTGGTTCAATCAATGAGGTGGTGAATAAACATAAACACAGTGGCGAATACAACACCAAGGAATTACAGCATATGTAGTCAAATAGTAAAAAACAAACAATTGTATGAGACGAGAGAAACAATAAACACTACTTTGCGTCCTGTCAAAAACAATTTTGCGTATTCTTCATTAACCAATAGATACGGAGTATAAAGGATAGAAGATTAAAACCACGCATTCTATACGAAAGCACAAAGGGGAGCTTGGTATTCAAAAATGGAACTTTCATGACTTGATTAAGATTTAAGAAGGCAAATTAGAGAGAACATTATTTCCGCAAAGGAGTCTAAGGAAAGAGGTTAATTAGGGAACAACCAACTGACCAAGACTTTGTCAACACTTAGAGCTTGCTTGGTTGGAGGGTTGTAATGTAGTCGCCATGACCTCCCCTTTAGCCTTAAAATACAGAAGAATAGAAGATTGAGGGGTTGGGTATAATTCTCATTACAATGTAATGAGCATTCCATTGAAATAAGGCACTTATCATTGTTCAGCTAAAATCCATGTGATTGCCATTACATCAATAGACGTGACCAATTACTTTCTTCTCCCCATGATTCGTCTTCCTCCCTCTCAATGCTCACATTTCATTCCATTACATTGTAACGACGATTAGACCCAGCCAAATATTACCTTAATCCCTAGTTTCCTACAAACATTTGGAAACTCTTTCCAACGTCCTTCGTGACTTGGGTATTCTTTGGCATGAACCAACTTAATTAAAGTTGAAACTGAACAAAATTATAGGAACAATAAAAACCAAGATCAACTCAAATGAATTTACTTAAGCTAAATTGAACCCAACCGAATTCATAGTTTATCAAGCTCAAGAGAACACGAGCTTACCATCACAAAGAAAGATAATCACGAGCATTCCACAAACACATAATAACTACGACAAGTCGACAATCGTCTATGCTCAAACTGAATACATGACAGTCAATAGATAGCATAACCAACTGCTAAAAGGTTAAAATCAATGTTAACTCAAAGCAACAAGACTCATGCTACCACATTCCACATCAAATCAAAAGCTCAAAATCAATGTTAACCCGGTAACGCAATCGCCTTCACGAGAGGCTCAGATATACGCAACCTCTCCCTCATCCTCATAATTAAGCAGGAAACACAATCAAAAATCAAATCTTTCCAAATACCCACAAAACAACAAAGGAAAAAAAACCATATTTTCATAATCTCAACATAACAAAAAAAGGGGGAAAAACTTAAAAAAATTGAAACTTGCAAATAAATTGGGTAAAAATACATACTACATTTCAGAGAGAACTTTAACGCGCCATTTATGTTTGCGCATGATGGGTTGTACTTGTTTAGCAATACGCACCAAAATGTTCCTTGCTTCATCTTGTTTAGCTTTCCTTTTAAGCACTTTAATCTCCCATACTTTGTTCAAATCCCCCAATTGCATTCTTTATTATTATTATTATTATTAGCCCGACTAATTCAAACACAAATTAGGGGAAAACCCCTAAATTGGTGAGCCCAATGATGGATTAAGCGAACTGGGTTGATTCTAAAATGGGTTAATTTTGAATTTGAAGAAGAATTTGATTAGGGTTTGGATTAGAAAGGGGAGAAATTGTTGAAATTTTGATGGGGATGGATGAAGGAAGGGGGAGGGGTTTTGGGTGTTTCTGCGCGCGGAGTGGGTGGATGCCTGGTTGGGTAATGGGCGGCAATGGTTTAAATCAAATACACCAAAACTTGGTTTACTAATCTTGTTTGATTTGAAAGTCCTATACGGAGTACTCCACGTCTTTAGGGTAGGGTAGGTATAAATCCACGTTATGAATTAACTGATGAACGCTGTTTTGCGTCTGGTTTATAAGTTTTCAAGTACAAAAGAGCGTGATACAGTTGGTTCTAGCGTGACGTTATCATTACCATATTTTCAGGGGTAGACCTTACCCATGCCTTAGAACCCTAAACTAAAAAAACTAAAAAATGACTCGCGATATGTGCAACAATAATTATTTTCCCCGGTGCAAAGCTAAGGGTGTGAGATATGATGATTCGAATTTTTGTTTCTGGTACATAGCTATGGGGTGGGGGCGTGGGGCTGACAATTCCGCCCTGACCCAAAAACCGGATCTGACAAAATTTGTGGTCAACCAAACTCAACTCGATGATGAAACCCAGCACAACCCGATAATGTTCTAACCAAACTGACCTGACCCTTAGTTACCCGTTAACCGGCAATGACCGACTCATAAAGCCGATTCGAAATGACGCGCATTTTGACTGTTAATCTGACTCTGACTGAACGAAATGACTCAAACAAGTGAAGAACGAGTAGGTTGTTGGGAGATTTACAAGTAGCGAGGTGCCTGACCCGATAGCAGCCCGATCCAAAACCAACCCAATCCGAAGGATCTGACCCGATATGATCAGGTGTATATAACCTGACCCGAATTAACCCGACCGGAATAACTCGTTTGTCACCCCTAGGGTGGGATATGAGGACCCGATTTCGGGACATTCTCGAGCAGATTAATCCTCGATATGTGCAGTAATATTACATAGCCAAAATTGAAACCATGGACAAAGACCAAACTAAAATTAGGTAAACAAAACAGATTGGAGTGGAGGCTTTGCCTTTGGAGCTCAACCCCACTGTTCCCTCTTCTCTTTTATCTCTTCTACTTCATCACACCTGACTCACTACTGATTTTTACCCTTTTTTGGACACTCTCTTAAAATTAATTAATTCCATCTCTTTGATTTCTTCTTCCCAAAGTCACCTAAAACGGCTACGAAAATCGCCCAGAAATCTCTAAAGTCGCAGACTTTATCATTCAATAAATCTTCTGGGTATATTATTTCTGGGGTTTCATTCAATTTGAAGGAAAAACCAATAAATTTGATTTGGGGATTTTGTAAAAAGAAGAAATAAAGATTGAAGTGTTAAAAAAAATGTCAGGATTATCATTAGTTTTCGATCTGGTACGCAAAAATCCCACCTTTGCTTCAACAAATACATTGCAATCGATTGGTTCTTTGTCAACTCAAGTTGCTCTTACTGGGGCTGCTGCTTCCGTTTTCGCCGCCTACCCTTTTGGATTCAAGTCTTTTCTTGAAAGGTGAGTATCTTCTCTATTACGCTCCCTATTTTTTTTTCATTTCATGATTTATTGTATTTAATTCAGAAAAATATTGGGTTTTTGTGATGGATTGAGGTTAATTTGATTGGACCGTGTTTAGTGATTGTTAATCTAAGTTTATTTGTATGTTTAGTACGGAGTATGTTATAAGGATGAATGTGGAGATTAATGCTCTGGGATTGTTGTTGTTCTGATGCTGCTTATGCTGTTAAGGCATGGTTGATTGGTTTAGGAGGGAGTTTGTGATCATTGGAAGTGAGTGAATTTGATTAATGAAGCGATTCGGGCGAAGTTATTAGTGAGTAGAGTGTGTAACAAGCCTGAGGTTAAGGGTTTTTGTTGACATTGGTAGAAGGGGGTCAGTTACCTTCTGATATGGAGCTTGATCCATGTGTGTTTTCGGCTTTTGTGAACCCAAAGATTGATCAATGAATTATATGAGCTGAGGCCGGCTGTATGAGGTGTAATGTTTAGGGTTTGTTTAGTTGGCGAACTTATCCTTTCTCATGAGATAGGTTGTCAGCGGGTTGTTCATGTAACAAGCCGGTTTTTGTGGACATGTGTAAAAGCAGGCCATCAAGCTTTCGATATAGAGCTGGACCTCTGTGTTTTCTAGGCTTTCGTGATTCCAAGAATAATCAATCGTATAACTGAGACTGGCGGTGTGAGTTGTGCTATGTAGGCTTGTCTAGCAGGTGAACTTATTGTTTCCTGAGAAAAGATGAGATAAGTTGAGAGCAAGAAAGGCCCTTTCTAGTAAATGGTATTTGGACATTGGGTTCAACACTAATCCCAGACTTAGTTTACTGTTACGAAAAGTTGAGACACATCTCATACAACCCTCTTGGTTATTTGGGTGGCAATATGGAACTTGTTTTAAAAAAGGTTATGTAGACAGCCAATGTTTGTTGGCACTTCGCAGTTAGATGTAACTTTCGTCTTTACTGATCTGAGAAAACTGACCTAATGGAGTCCTAGTATTGACTATGGTACAGCAGAGTGCATTACTTCTGTCATGTTTAGCATCTTTCTTGATAGATGCAAGGGGAATTTGCTTGAAATGGGCTGGTCAAGGTCTGCCAATGAGACGATGGGCTGATGGGGTGCCTGTCTTACTCAGACCTTGGAAAAATATTGAAAAATGAGAACCGTGGACACGACTTTCTTAATTTTTGAGATCGAGGACTCTTAGAGTTTATTATCATTATTCGTGAAGGAAATTGGTTAGTCATTTGTGAAGCAATTTCGCTTCAAGTTTGAGGCAAAGTCTGTGATACTGCTGGGTAGTGTGTGTAATAAGCTAAAGAACAAAGTTTAAAGAGCATCCAATCAAGTATGTAGATGCTGCTATATGAGGTTTTTTCACACTCCAAAGTTAATCAGGTAACTGATATAGTTGATGTTTGGGCTAAGGTTGGTAATATTCAGTTTGTTGTACTTTAATAACCGCAAAGACCCGAGCTTTTTGGTAGCTTGTGTGAGTTACCCAATTAGCCAGCCACAAATTTTTTTTTGGGACTAAGGCTTTCTTGTCGTTACTGTAGATGGTGGGACGTGGGAACGTGATTTGTTGACGTTTGAGCTAGAGTTGGTGATATTCAGTTTGTTGTACCTTTTATAAGCACAAAGGCCTAAGTTTTTCGATAGCTTGTAGGAGTTGCACTATTTAGCCGACCCCAAATCATTTCCTCAACTTAGTAACTCTTCCCTATTATAGACACTAGTTCAATTTGTCTCATATCATAAAGTGTTTGTGATTGCGTGTAGACCAGGTTGAAGAGAAGAAGCAAATCTGGCTCTTTTTGTGTACCGACAATAGGACTTAACTTAGCCAACAATCCCTCGAAAAAAAAAAAAAACTCACCCAACAAAATCTCTTTGTATAGAAATGCAAAAGCAGGAGCAAAATATGTCGAATAAGAAGTGATTTACTTGACTAACAAACGTATGGATAATCATTGGCGGTTGAGTAATGTGTCAGCCAGTGGTGTATTTAAAAGTGGGAGGCTGAGAGCAACATGGGGGTCTATAATTTTTTCTTCTAAGGGTTTTAGAAAAAAATGTCTCAGACGACCTACTTCTGAAACTTTAGTGCCTGTGATGTTTCTGATAGGTTAAATAATTGAGGACATCATTTGCTATTCCTATGTCTTTGTTCTCGTTAAGAATACATTTTCATCAGCCCCTTCTTTTTCCTTTGTTTATATAGTGAACGCCCACAAACTCATTGTGCTAGATCTCTTTGATACTGTGTTGATTTTGTGGTTCTCGTTTTTGCTCCTTATGTGTTTAGTCCCTCCTTACTCTTAGATTCAATTCTGTTTTCGCCTAATGAAGTATATGTTGAATTTGCAGCAATAATAGAATAGCCTACTGTGATGCTCCTGCAACATGGAGTGACGATCACATCTCTGAGGATCATGATAGATATGTCCCTAAGGATTTTGAAATTCCTGGCTACCTTTTTGAACCCAATACACAATACATCGGAAAACTATACACAATTGAGCTAAAACCACTTTTCTCAGCCTTCCATTGGCGGTCACTTATGCTCACGACTTTGAGGTCCTTTTTGATGTATTATCTGCCCCTTTTGGAGCCTCATACTGCATTAGAAGAGGATGATGAAGATTTCCTTGCTGATAAACCAGAGGACAAACCTTTGGATCTAATTACTCCATTCCATAAGTCTGTAAAGCAAATTGTTCGTGAGGTATGTGATTATATTCATGTTTTTCACCTTTTTTTCGTGCTTTATGCTTTTAATGGACTTTGATTTGTTGGCAATTGGAATGAACTCAAACTCAAAGATGCATTACGTTTACTGGGGGGGCACATACACCCCCCCCCCCCCCCCCCGCGGCCCATTCATGACACGTGTGTTGATATGCTTTTATGATTAGTGAGCAATATCAGGGGCTGTTTAGTTTGTGGAGGGGATAGAGAAAGGGAAATCTGGGGAAAGAAATCAAAACTTCTGCCATTTCCCCATGTGTTTGGTTGTACAAATTAATAAAACCTCAAGATCCCTCTTTTTTATGAAGCACGGCTGACTCTCTATCCTCTTCATATCAAAACCACCACATGCACCAGCACCTTCTCAGCCCCCACCTGGCAATGTCTTCTTCCTCATCTAATTTTGTTCCTCCGTCGTCTTCCTCATTTGCAGGGCTGGAGTAGCCTTTGTCTTCTCCGCCCAAGCCTTTCACCCAATTCACCATTTTATGCCATACTTCATAGTCTTCTCCAAGTGCTCACCACGGCTCCCATTCTATTGCAATGGTGACGGGGTAAGTTGACCCACCACCTTATGGTGGGAAAATGTGTTGGTTTGTTGGTGTTGGTTATAAGGTGGCGTTGGCTTGCTGGTGGAGGTGGCGTAGTGGTGTCCTTGGCCGGTGGTGGTGGTGGAAAATGGTGGTGGAAGGTGGCTTTGTGGGTGAGATGAAACCCGAATACGTGGTAATCATCAAAACCCTTGGGGTTAGGGAATGGGAGTAAAGGGATTTGAGGGAATTGATACAAGGATAATGGGGAAAGGGAATGGCAAAATGAGGAACCAAACACCTGCAAAGGGAATAAGGGGTTTAAGATCCCTTTCCCTTTCTTGAAACACCCAACCAAACAGCCCCTTGGATCTTTAACTCTGTAGGATGATATATGTCCTATTGATGTTACATACGAAGGTTTAAGTTTTTCACCGAATATATTCAATCTCTACAACCAAACTCTTTCTCATATTATTATCAAGGAGATGGAGTATGTTTTATCAATAAGAAATTGACTTCCTGTGCAGTGAAATTTAAGCATGGGCTTGGTATTATTTATTTCGTACTCTGGAAGGTGTCATAGTCATAATACAATATGATTCTAGAATTGTATTTCTTTTGTCTCTTAAAGCGAGCTTGATTTCTAGCGACTATCCATTTCTCCTGTGTTCCTTTGTATCATTCAATTTGTTTATCCATAATGTTGTGTGCTCGTGTGCCAATTTGTGGGAGGTTTTGCTTCAGATATTTGCTCTTTATGAAGCCAAGCTCCTTTCATACGAGAGAACAATGCTATTATTGGTTTGTGCTACATTAGTACTGGTAGTGATTTTGCGTATTTGTTTTGCCATGATCTCTCAGAGTACTGTTGTTACAACCAGACGGATGTTGGAGAGACTCGCTGTCTCTTACGTCTCACAAAGAATGGCATGGAAGCTTTTAAAAGGTACATTTATTGACACGTGTGGAATCCAATATACTAGTGATGTTTGTTCTTATTCCAGTTTTGTATTTACTCTTTGATCCTTAAGAAAATTAATAAACATGCAACGCTAGTGAAAAGGTGGTAATTGATATTACTATTGTCATAGAAAAGTATTCATTGGTTTGGGTATTTCTACAGACGCTCCTAACTCTGCCATGCGTAAGGCAAGACGAGGGTTGCCTACTACTGTTTACATCACTGCCGTCACAAGAACTACTCTGAGATGTGAGTTATTATGTAGCTAAAGTTTCTCTCAAGCTTCTAGCTTCTATCGTGTCGTTTGATCGTTTGACTTTCCTTTGTCTGCTCTTTTCATGATTCGGGTTTTGTTTGCGCAGCCCACTGCCTGGGAGTGGCAGCATCTTGGGTAGTTCAGGTTGGAGTTGACGTTTATAAAGCCCTCTATCGCATGTTTCATTCTAAAGACGAATTAGATGACGTTGATACTAGAAGAGAGCTTGAACTCCTCGGCACTAAGGTCTTTGCCGTCACTGTGAGGTGCACTGCATCATTGCTCTTTGCTAGCATTGGGGCGGGCATTGGTGCGACCTGCATACGCCCTTCACTTGGTCAATGGGTTGGTAAGTGCTCGTACAAAAAACCTTAATAAAATTATGATATTTATAATAATAATATTCTCATGAGAAATATTCTAAGCGATTCATTTCTAGGATGTGCTGCTGGTGATTTGGCTGGCCCTGTTATAGTAGCTGTGTGCTTTGACAAACTTCTTCGTGCCGAGGTGTGACTTGGATTTCTATCATTTTGATACACATGGTACTGCCTCAAGACCAGAATCAGTCGCATACTAGCATATTTTGTTCTACGCAACTAATTTGGTGTTTGGAAAACCACTCATCTGTTTGAAGGTCAATTACAGCTGAGGTTGAGGGCTTTCGCTTAATCATTTCTGCATCTCGAAATCAACTGATATTGGCAGACTTTGACTAAGTTGATTTCCATATCTATTTGTAAGTGTCTGAAATAAAGACTCACATGTTGGCTAAGTACTAGTTCTTTTCCCCCTCTTTTACATCTAACCTTTGTTCTAGTTGTTACCTTCATTGTTCCAAAGGCTAATATAGCACTGAAGTTTGATGCTTTGCGTAACCTTCCCGTCTATTGTTACTCCTGTATGGTTGTAGGAGCTGTGTGGTCTTCATTTACCAATTCTTCTGTTATAGTCAATCCCGTGGCTAGAGATGCTTAGTTAGCGTGTGTGATGCTCAGTCGTCCTGGGAATACTTAAAAGTAGCTTGTAAGGCTAAACATATGATGATATGAAGTATGAACATTAGTTCTTGCAGATCTAGTGTCTTTTAGCTGCAAAGTAACTCTGGTATACTCCTCAAAATGAATGACATTAGATTCTCCTGCGGTTATTTTCTTTACTTTTAGCTTTTCTGAAGTTTTCAAGGTTATAGGCACCTCATATAGATTTTAAGATGTCCCCACGGGTTTTTTCAACCAGGTCCGTTAGTGTCTTGTGCTAGCTCGTGGGCTTAAACTAATAGCCATCGTTTGCAAAAATTTATCAGTGTAGATATGATTGCATGTAGGAAAGGATTGCGAGTGGAGTGCTGTGTATCTTCAATCCTTTCAAATCAGCTGTAATACGATAATGAGAATTTTGAGGGAAGCAAGCAGTATTATTAGTCTGTATGCCTGTTAAGGACCACACTCGTACTTTACGGGCTTCAGATGGCTAGCAGGTGCAAGAGGACTACCCCTAGTGTGATTTTCTCTGGTTGGTTTCTTGTGAGCGTGTGGTGAGGGTATGTGAGTGTCGACCCTATACGACCGTAGGCAAGGTTGGAAACTACTCGTCAAGAAACAAGTTTGTTTAGGTTGGAGACAGTTTTTTGGATGATAAGCATTAGGTGAAGGGCTTTCTCTGTACAAGGCCGGTCAACCTGAGTAACTGATGAAACTCAGTATGAAAGCTTACGTTTGATGGATTCCTTCGTCGCTTGTAAGCAACAAAGACTTTGGGAGTTTGATGCTCTTTTGATAAAAACAGGACAAAGTAGTTGGACCAGAAATTACTAATCTGTTGACAAGTTTATGTTGAATCTTCTAAGAGTGATATCGACCCAAGTAGGTAGCCTGGTAGCCTAGTAAGTACTGTAGTAGGTTTACGGAGCTTCTGATTAACGTTACAGTTCACGACGGTCCATCGAGTTTCATTTTGAATTGAGCAGAGGGATCTGGAATTTGAATTTAATTTACTCCTTGCTCGGATAATGCTAAACTCATTTCACTGTGATTTCAGTGACCGGAAATAACCGAAGAACAGATCAGAGGTGTAAGATTTGGATTTTGTCTTTGGTTGTACCTTGTGAAATGGCAAAAATTTGCCCCTAAGAGTATACTATACAGACACTGATAATGTTCAGAACAATTTACTGAAATTTGCTGACTTGTGCACCAACTGAAAATATTTTAAGCTTCTAAAAAATACTTTTGGAAGTTTAAGTAGCTCACTCAAAACTCAGGTATCCCAAATCATGACTACAGCAATCACACCAACGCCGAAAACCACAGCCAGGAACCTGTAGAATGCTGTGTCTACCCCAACTCGGTTATGAGGTGTATAGCCCTTGGCTAGCAGATGGTTGATGGAAACATACACGAAAACCCCACATGCGATTCCCATTGAAATGGCATAGATCCAATCTGCAACAGCACCCTGAGTCGTCTGATCAATAATGATCCCAATCGCAACTCCAATGGGAGTTGAAATTGCGAAGGCAAAGGCGTAAGCTGCACAGGAGAGAAGGGGGCGGTCTGGGATCATACGGAGGAGGGCTATCGCCATAGCGATTGCAGCGAAGATCTTGTGAAGAGAGATTGTCCAAAGGGCTTTCCAGGCATCAGCTTTGGTTTCAGACACCCCAATCGCTATGCCCTCAAAGACGGAGTGGAAACACAAAGCAAATATCAAGAGGATTGTGTCTCCTATGGAGCTTACTGTTGCTAGCTTGGCATTCGGTAAATTAGTTGCAGCTTCACAAGCCTGTTGCAGCAAAATAGTAGTGTCAAAAATCGCGCAAGGGTGAACTTAGCCCCGTAAAACAAGGGTACCTTATTCACTACAAAAGTTTTTTCAATCAATGTTTATGTATTTTCAGAAAAGTCGAAATAGAGCATGTACACTGTACCCGGGCTATCCCCTAATTTGCCCTGAAATTACGGTTAACCGAATCTAACCTACTTCAGCAACCTGATCAGTGATGTTAATGTAGAAATGTTTATGCTAATTTACCTGAGTTTGAACTGCTACATTTGTCTGCTGATATGTTTTCTGACCCTCTGCAAATAATCAGCATATTAAAATTAACGTCAGAAAGATTGTCATGTGGAATATGTGCACTAAAAATTGACCAGTATTTCAATATTCACTGGCGACTGGCGTTCGTTATAAGCTAAAGTAAGCAGCCTCTACGTTTAGTACAACTACTTGTTAGCTTCAAAGTAACGTTCTACGTACTTTAGACCAAACAAACAAAGGTCATAGTCAACACAACACTACAACAGGTTGCATTCTGAATGTAAACTAGATATTTTTGTCCACATGTGTATTTTCTCCTCTAGTTGAAATGTCACGTACAAAGGTTTCCTTGTAAGATGCTCAAATATGTATATACATGTATCATGCATTTATATTATTGCGTTTTGCGCGTCTGCTAAAATTGAGTAATTTTAGAGATAGTAGAAAACAAAAAAAGATGCGTTGAAGAGAAATGGCTGGTTATGATTTCAGTACTCAATAGTGAAATATCTCAAGAATGAATTTCTCTTATATACTAGGAATAAGATGTTCTAAAACTCGAAAAAGAACACTAATCACCGTTAAATCAATTTTTTTTCTTCTTAATCGTTTTTCACCTATAATTTGAGTGTCAGACTTGAACAAAATAAAAAGACGAAAACAAAATTAATTTATCGAATACCCAACTACACTACCCATTCTCATACTAGTATCCATTAATCCATAGGAGCCATTTCTAATCTTCTAGCTAGTATATATAGCCACATAATTTCAGAGCAACAACCACAAAATCCACAACCAATAATTATTAATTTGTTATTGAAAATATTTTGAATTTATAAGAGAAATTAAACCAAACATCAGTGATAATAAAACAAGGAACGCCACATATGGTAAGAGGCAGGATCATTACCTTCAAGACCATTATTGGAAACAGAAGCTTGAGCGTAACGCTTGCTATAAACACTAGTGATAACACAATCAGCCAACATAGTAAGCAAATATCCAGAACAAGCCAACATGAATGCAAAAGGGTACTCCTTGGTCGTCAAATCTTCAAACGTCTCGTTCGAATCGCTTAAGAAATGCATCATGGCAGTCCCCAAGAACACCCCGCCAGCAAACTGAGTCCCTAGGACCAAAAACGCGTCGTTCCATTTCAAAAAGTATGGTGATATCCCTCCTATAAAAGTCCCTAGAAACACTAGTATGAGGCACCATATTTTTACTAGGATTAGTGATTTGGCTCTGAGGTTCGGGTGGCTGTCGGACGGTGTCGTGTCGGTATCAGCGTCGGCTTGGTGGGCGCTTAGGGCCGTTACGGAGAGGATCAAGGAGGAAATGAGGAGGAGATAAAGAGTGAGGGATAGAGAAGTGTTAGGAGTCATATTGTGTGTAGTAATATTATCTTTGCTTAAGATTTGGATATTTGGTGGGTTTATATTTAAGTTCACGTGACATAAGCTAAAGACTAAGACTTTAAAGTTAATCATGTTTGGTGGCAATTTATTAAATTTTGTACTGCAAAGATAGGACAAATAGGTTCAGAAAAAGATGTTTGAGAGAAAAAATGGTACTACAATGTTTGTGAAAAAAGGGTCTAATTGGTCTAAATGTAGAAAAAGTTGCTTTATTAAGAGATTTTGTGTAGTACAATGATGGGGTAATTTAGGAATAAAAAGGTGTACTACAATGATAATTGTTTTCCAAAGTCAACAAACTTCTACTCCATCTTGTAGTCATCATTCTAATACGTAACTAAGGAGTCATTTTGGATGGTCAGTCAATGGTCATGTAATTCACACCCACATCAAAGTTTTGTACATACATCAAATTGGTTATATTCGTGATTTGAGGGTTTAACCGGGACTAAATTGATTTTACTTTTATAATTTTTTTAAAATTTTTAACTGTTGTAAATTATTTTGATGTAAGAAGATGAAAATTTGTTTCCAAGTTGTATTTTCTCTAGTCAGTCACTTTATTTCGAATAATTTACGTAGTACATAACTACATACCCCTAAAGTTTGCCACTTTGCACATGACATCGCTCCTCAACAAGTTGTAACCTAAGCACATGGTGCCCCTTTGGTTGCCAATCTAGTTTAAGTCATGATGAGTCAATTCCTTGTTCGATAAAATAGTTAATTAAAGATACTAATTACGTGAACATGAGGTTAATCGACTAATTAAGCTAAAGGTACACGTCGTGACAAAAAAAAAAAAAGATGTGCCCCGACCTTCCAGAATCAATCAGATTACAAAATACAAAATACAAAATATGAGTATAATAATGGTAGGTACAAGTGAATATAATCCTCTATAATAAAGATGGTAAAAGAAAGGTTGAACCGAACTCAGCGGGTTTTGTGTTAGAGTAGAATGATTCTACTGTAAATTTAGCTCAGACGACGGTAGGATTGATGATTAAGAATGGGAGCAATGCTCAACCAAACTGATACAATTTGGACAGAAAATTTGAAGAAGTTTAGAAAAGAAACAGAGAAATAGAGGAAGAAGAAGATGAAGAAGGCAGAGAAAAGACGGACTTTTGAGAAGAAGAATTCTAATTATGATTATTGATTGAATACAACAACAACAACAACCAAGCCTTATTCCCAAAATGATTTGGTCGGCTAACATGAATCGTCATCTAATAACCGTCTTGTGTACGCCATAAAATTGCAAAAACGTTGTAAACCATTTAGGAATAATGAAACACTTTCAAAGGAAGTTTTATAAAGTCATCAAAATAAGTAAGAAGGTTTGAATAATATTGAAAAAAACATATGAACTTTGAACACAAGATAAAGAAAAGTTTTGGGAAAATAGTTAGGAAAACCAAACCAAGAACCAAAAATAGTCAAATTAAGTCATCCGCATGGATAAAGTCTCTCCACACCGCTCTATCCAACACCATACTCTTTTCAAGCACCAGGAAGCTCATATCACTTCTAATCACCCTCATCCAAGCCATGTTGGCTCTTCCCCGACCCCTACTAATATTATCACTTCCCCACCCTTCTACTCTTCTAACCGGCGCGTCACTAGGTCTCCTTCTCACATGGACATACCACCCCAGTCGGTTCTCCATCATCTTGTCCCCGATGGGTGCAACCCCTACTTTCTCCCTAATAACTTAATTTCATAACCGATCACTTCTTGTATTGTCGACACATCCACAGTAGCATGCGTATCTCCGCCACACTCATCTTATAAACGTGATACTGTTTCATGGCCCAACATTACGTGGCATATAACATTGCCGGCCTAATTGTCGTTCGATAAAACTTACCCTTCAACTTATTGGGCATCCCTCGATCACACAGAAGCCTTGTGGCATTCTTACACTTCAACCAGATTGGATCCTATGGGCCACATCTCCATCCTTTTGAAGAATTGATCCCAAATATCGAAAGAAATCTGATCTCTGAACAAACTGTCCATCCAACCTGATTGTCCCTGTCTCCGTCCGCCTAAGCCGCTGAACTTACACTCCAAATACTCGGTCTTGCTCCGGGTCAACCGAAACCCTATAGACCCCAAAGTGTGCCTCCATAATTCCAACTAGGGGTGTTCAGAAAAAACCGAACCGCGGTTAACCGAACCGAATAACAGAAAACCGCACATTTTTTCGGTTCGGTTAACCGCATCGCAAATTTTTTCGGTTCGGTTAACCGAACCGAAAAAAAATTCGGTTATTCGGTTGGATTTCGGTTCGGCGTTTTGGAGTTTCGGTTAACCGAAATCGTACCAATTTTTTATTTTTTGAAAAAAAATTTAAAAAATGTATGTGGCGGTTCGGTTAACCGAAATAACGGACCAATATTCGGTTTTCGGTTCGGTTTCGGTTCAAGGTAAGGGCAAACCAAAAATTCGGTTTGGTTTCGATTTTCGGTTAACCGAAATGAACAGCCCTAGTTCCAACCTCCTCTCCAGATCATCTTTCGTTTCAGAGATCAACACTATATCATCTGCAAATTAAACATCATGCACCATGGTAATCATCCTAGATTGACCTCGTTAATTCGTCCATGACTATAGCAAAGAGAAACGGACTAAGTGCGGACCCTTGGTGCACTCCAATTGTAATAGGGAACTCTTCAAACTTCCCTACACTAGTCCGTACATTCGTGCTAGCTTCCTTCATGTCTTTAATGATGTTAATATATTTTTGCGGAACTCCTTTCTTAGTTAAAGCCCACCAAAGCACTTCCCGTGGTACCTTGTCATACACCTTCTCTAAATCAATGAACACCATATGTAGGTCCTTCTTCCTATCCCGATAAGTTTTCATTGTCTGTCTTATGATTATTGATTGAATAAATTGGTAAAATGAATACAACAAGGGTATTTATACCCAAATTAAGCCTAACCACCTAAGCCTAACAACCTAACTAACTTTCTAACTAACTTTTCTAACTAACCTGTAACATTTGGTGACTTGGATCCACTGCGATGTGTTGGAGGAACAACCGGTGTAAGGTTGTTTGGCGGAGTATTTCTGGTTTTGGTCATCTGCAACATATCTTCAGCAGAAGGGCTTCAATATAGCAGTTGATTGAGGCCGTTGGTTCCTCGTATAATTCGGTCTCTATTGAAACCTCATCCACGGGAGGTTCAGTTAATTTGCAGGTTAGGGTTAATTCCTTCGATACTACTGGTGTGTATTTTAGAAGAGCCTTGACCATGTCTGATTCCCTTTAAGCTCCCCAGAAATCTTGTACAAGAATTCTTCCAAGACTGGATACACAACACACAGGGTTTTCTTTACCAAGTATCCTCCAAATCAGAAGCATCCCCAATACTCGTTTCATAATCATGTTCCATAGATTGGGTAACCCAATTGAGTCCCTGCATATACAAAACCAATAGGAAGGTTATTAGAGTGACATACACCAACTAATTATGATATGAGATGTAACAACCATTTATCGATAATGAAGACATAATACGAGCACAAGTGAACAATTTTGAACGAGCCCATCATATAACTAAAATTTATTAACCAACCTCTGGTAAAGCAAGCGTCTCTAAGATAGGAGCACGATGAAGGAATGGCACCAAAACAATGTGCCATGTACTCAAGGTAACTTATATCTCAAATCGTCATCGCTTAATATCTAAAACACATGAAAAATAAGACAAATTAATTAGTAAATGGCACAAAAATCCCTAATTTTGGGCTTTAAGATTCAATGAGAAAAAGAAAAAAAAAAAAAAAAAACAGTACTAACTATGCAAGGAGAAGGAACAACCTGCATGGATGTGCCGATCAGATATAAATGCTCATCTTTAGAGATTGCTGAGACAAAGCTAAGCACCATCCTTTTACAAGGAATATCAAAGAGCTCCTCTCGCAAATCAAGTTTAGCCGTGACAAGAGCACTCATGTCCTTGATATAGTAGTAATGTGCTACATTGTCCATAAATGTTAGAGACCATAGATTGGGAGTATGAATTGAAAGAGAGGTAGTCGTATTAGAACTATATCTATCAAAATACTTCCTATAGATAGATAAATCCAATACTCTTAGAGATGACGAAGAAATAGTTATCGAATCAGGAGCAGGAGGTCATCGAGTCTTTCACAAACCACCATAAGCTCTGCTACAGCCTCCTCCGTGGGGGCACACCCATTGAGAAACTCGAGCCGTTCACGGACATTCTCGATTTCTTTGATATAGCCCCAAACTCTTTACCCCAACTCCACAATTCCTCGGTTATTGTCTTTTTAATTTTGACCAATACATCAGAAGCATTCTCCAAAGCAAGCCCACTCGATCAAGCATCTGCAACCACCTTAGCACAATTGGGCGAAATGAGCCCTATATCTTCAAACCTGTACAGCTTCTTACGCCTCCTCTGCTCCAAAATGTAAGCTCCCAGCAGCACCGGACATTGGTCCCCTCTTTCACGCCGGAGATGATGTGAGATAAAACTGGCATTTGCTGCAATCCAATCCGCACTAGCCACGGCTCTGTCAAAGCGTTCAAAGACATGCTGAGGCTTTGCACGCTTATTCCACCAAGTGTATGTGTAACACTACGGTATTTCAAAAGTGGTTTATGAAATTGGTTTGTCTCACATTGGAAAACTAATTAAGGCTCATATAATTAGTTTATAATAGATTCCTACCATCTTACTACTAACAAGGCCTTGACCTTTTAGAGCCCGAAAAGAATATACGGGCCTAAGAGGTGATTATCCATCTTATTGGGTTGTGTTGCGACGTATGATAGATCGGTCTGTTACAGTATGGATCACCCGCAAAGCCAAAATCCTTTCATTCGGACTCATCCAGCGCTTCCCTAAACTCCTCAATCTCCGTCGAAGCCCTCCGAGGACCCCTTGACTTCTTACAGTCAAACAAGATTTGGTTAATGTCCCCAACAACCAGACACGGCAGCCCTGATAACCCTTTTAAATCCCGCAGAAGCTTCCACGAGATATGCTTCTCCCCCTTATCCGACCACCCATAGAACGCGCGTCAATCTCAAGTCTCCCGAACACACACCTAATTTCCACATCGACATGGTGGGCTGATGAACCCTGAAATTCTACCTCATTTCCTTCCCTCCACAAGATCGCCACCCCACCGCTCCGTCCATACAAATCACCAAAAACACCATCATAACCTATTATCTGATCTGCCACCCTACTCATCTCTATACTACTAAGTTTAGTTTCCGTCAGCACTACCTACTCTGGTCTCTCACGTCTCAGCAACTTTTTCACATAAGCAATTGCCTGGGAGTTGACCAAACCTCGGCAATTGTAACAAAGGAGACTCATTGCTGCCGGCGGGATTTTGTTATCCAATCTCTGCCGATCTTTCTACAGAAAAAATATGAACAACCGGACCATCCTACTTAATCCCCGCCCCGATCACTCTCTTTTACGCATCTCTCTCTATGTCTTCTTCCCATTCTCAAACTTCCTCTTCAACACATCCCCCATCTACTGTGTCCTCCAACTTCAACCTCTCTCCACTGTTCACCTCCCCTTCCGTCTCACTCGCCTCATCTCCCTTATTGCTATCATCATCCGAGGCTTTTGGAAACAAACGCACCCGAGCCTTAGACACACTGCCCCCTGCCCTCAAAGCCTTAAACCTCCTCGCCCCCTCCAAATCCCTCTCCGAAGGCTTGGTCCGAAATTTAATCATGGAAACTTTTAGGCAATTTCCTTACTGTAAATCCTCATCCCCTACCTCCTCAACCAAATCACCGTCCCTCAGCATATGCCCCAAACACCCACAAAAGTAACAAAATTCTGGTAGTTGAACATATTTCATCTTTTTTCACCATTAATAATCAAATTGAAAGCCCGTCTTTGTTGTTTTGCTAGGTCAAGCTCCATCCTAATTTTGACAGACTTTGACAATCTAGATGGATCACTCTGATTAAACTCAATAAACTTACACAGTTTCGGCCAATCGTTTGTGCCTTAATCTAGGTTCTCTTCAAGATCGGCTAACCGTAACACTTGACCTAGAACGCCGCTGTATCGAAGGTCAAGTCCTCCAGAACTTCATCGCCCTTGATATCTCGTATCAGAAGGTGGTCATCAAAGGACCATGGACCCTCCTCCAACACTCGTAGTTTGTTCGGCATCGCGAAGAATTGGAAGATAAACACATCATTCTCTTAAGGCTTCACCACCAATCCGTTTGCAGGCTTCTAGACCGTTGTCATCGTGTTCTAGATCGCCTCCTGCCTATAACTACTCGACTACAGCTTTCCAACGACGCACAGTGACACTTCTTTCTCCATATCTTCATGAACCTCATCGCCCAAGTCGATCACATCCCCCTCCTCGTTAGTTAGCCTCACGCCTTAGCAATTTCCGCATCCATGATTTGAGATCTAGAAAAAACAGAGCAAAACAAAGAGGAGAACACACGAAAATGAGGTAATTTAGTTGAAGAGAGCCTCAAAATCCCCACAAACTAAGTGTTTGGGGCCAAAAAAATCCTCACATGGGTCTCCCTATGGTTTTAGACCACGGTTTTCACGTGGAGCCTAGCGTTTTTTTGCAAGTTCTTTTCTTCCCTTCAATTCTCCCTATAAAAAAGTTGCCATTTTACTAATCACTCTTTAATTACGTTTATTTCAAGCGAAATACATTCAAGTTTTGTATTTTATTTGTCAGTATTGTGTTTGTTTATCTTTACATTAATGATATATATACTTACCAGTTTAAACTAAGTATTCTAGAAGTGTTTAGAAACCGAAACAAAGAACATATAAATCAGGGACTAAAATGCAAAAGTCGAATCGGTGATTAGGTACGATTCACCTAATCACGGTGATTGGCCAAGAAACCCTGCTTTTCCGCACGATTCCATGGCTATAAAAACACAACTCTCCAGTTTTGTTCCCGTATTATTCCCTACTCCATGCAGGAAAAAAAAAACCATGAAACTGAAGAACTCTTATGTATTGAATTCTCTTAAAATGAATAACTCTTCTGTATTTCATTCTCCTCCCTCTGATCCTCTTCTCGCTATAATTATGCCTTCAAATAAAAAAGACAAAAGAAAAGAAATATAGCCGCCTCCATATCATTCATCACCATCTCTCTGGAACAAATAAGAGCCTAAATTTCTCCCAAAGAAAGATTACCCATTTATTCGAAAATGCAGAAATTAAACTAATATTCAATTTCTTTTGTTTTGGAGGAGATGCGGTCAGAGTTCCAACTATAATCATCATGAGGTAAATTCTTTGATTTGTTTTATATGCAATTTTCGAGTTGATGTAATAAATTTGGACTTACAAAATTCAATCTAATCTGGAATGATGTCACACGATGGCCTTCAATTACGTTTTATTATCATACAAAGCAGGGCCGGCTATTAGCATGTGCAGCCCGTGCGCTCGCACAGGGCCCCCGTTTTCAGAGGGCCCAATAACATACTGCAAGTATATATATTATTGAATGCATAATGACTCAATATTGGAAGCATGGCCTAGTGGTAATGTTGGATGTTTATAAGGATGCCCCCACCCGTGTTCAATCCTCTTTGAGCTACTTTCTTTGCATCTTTTTTAATTTTTCGATTCAAGCTTCTACTTCGTACTTTCTTTGCATTTTTTATTTAATTTTTTAATTCATGCTCTATTCTACTTGTGGGTTGTGACCACGATTTTATTTTTCGTATAGCCTACATGTTTATTCTCGTATTCTACAAATATATTACGAGTAATATATACTCCGTAAAAGTTTAGGCTCGTTTAAGTTTGGAGCAGGGCCCCCGTAATCTCCTTTCGCACAGGGCCCCCGAAATCTCTAAGACGGCCCTGATACAAAGTAAAGCTATAGTATATCAAGTTTGACCTAGAATTGTATTTACAAGATGAGAACACAGATTTTGACACCAATATCCTATTTAGTTACAGTTGGTTAAAAAGCCGTGTTCGTGTTTGTGTAAAATATAAACTAGTTTTTTAGCCCGTGCAAGATTACACGGGATGTTGTACAAATGTGTTACGACTCCCAGATTTTAAAATTATATTTATTACTCCGTATTTACTAACATGATCCTCATACGTAAGTAAGAATATGGAATCTACAATGACTATAGCCAGTATAGTTTATATTAAGTTTAGGATATTTTGTGGGAAACCACCTTCAACTTTCACCATTTTTTAGGGACCAAGTTATTAATTTTTATTTTTATTTTTTTTTATTATTATTATTTTTTTTTTGTGGAGAACTACCAAATATGAACAAAATCAAGGGGTAGAACCACCTCCTTACCCAAACCACCCCGCCAACACCTCTAACCACCACACATCACCACCCGCCAACTTACTTCATCATAAAATTTAAAATTTAACCAACACCCGTTATCTCGACCCAATGTATCTGATGTGTGTTTGTACGTCATGAACCACTTTTGGATAATGCATCCACATATAAAGATCATAATTTAATTAGCTGGGAAAAAGGGTAAACCGTATTTTTATGTCCCTTTATGTCTTTTTTATCTTGTTTGAGATAATATGTAAACTAATTCCCATCAAAAAAGATTTTATTATATATCTGGTTTTTGGAATTAATATTATATATGGAAGATGCATTTTGTGGACGTGGTCAAAATCATAAAATGATAAGCAATATTGCGGGTGATTTCTATAACTGGTAAAATAAGGTTACTCAACCCATAGTACAATAGGTTGATAGGAATAGGGAGGAATTCTATGGTACACGACGTGCACCGTAACATACCGTAATAAATTATTTTTTAAACAATTTTAATTATTTTTCTGAAAATCAATAATTAGGATCATAAGGAAATTAATTTTTATATATTTATCTCCCCTCCCCCTCCCCGTCTACTCTTTTCACCGTCGACAATCACCGCCCATCCTCCTGCTGAATATCTGCCATCGCCCTGAACTTCAAGTCACCGGCGAACATTTTCCGGCAACATTGCCGGTGACATTGTAATGCTGCCCCGAGACCCCACGTCCAGTCACTTACCGTCGACAAGCGAAAACTCGATCAGCACCTTGCCGGCGCCGACCAGGCGACGCGCCTTTCGTCAAGGTAATAATCGTCGACGCCGACGCCGGATACAACCCTCCTCTGCGATTCCAACCCCTTCGACCTTCGCCTGGAATGTTTTTGGTTGTTTGAGTAAACTTTCCTTTACTGTATAGTAAGTTTATATATTTAACAGTTTCTTTAACATGCATCATTCTACTTGTGGTTTGCTGGGAGATGGGCCATAATTCTACATCCACGTCGAGGGTTCAATTCTTGTGCCGAAGTTACTTTTATTTTAAAGTGGAATTTCGTTTTTCTTTCCTGGGTTTTATCACTAATTTATATCTATGATGAGCATTAATTTCAGTATTTGAAAATCTACTTTTAGCGGAAAGTAAATTGATTATTCAATATATGAAATTAAGCGAACATAAAAAAACCAAAAAAAAATGTAATGTTAGTCAAAACTTTTCGAATTCATTTTCCTTGTAACGCGATCTAATATTTTCAATTGTAAGCCCCTAAAGATCGAGAATTTTCGTATGAGAAATGCAATAGTGATTTTTACAAATAAACCTAAAAAATAATTTCTACAAATCTCCTTTTTTTCGTCATTTCAAGCTTATTAAACGTTTTTCATACACACAACTCAAATAAAGTTACCTTATAAGTTTATTCCTAACCTTATAACTTCACGTCCTAGATAAATCGTATCAAAAAGAAAAAAAAAAAAAAAAAAAAAAAAAAGGAAAAAGAAAACACTAGCTCAGGATCGAACCCGCAACCCCCCTTTAGGTGAAATGGAATGTCTCGAACCAACTGAGCTGTTGAATACTATTAGTTAAACCCAGAAATATATATAGGAAAAATTATAGTTTTCAACATTATTTCCCACAAATGGTCAAGCGCACAGTGGTCGACGGCGTTGAAGAAACAAACTTATTCCCTCCGACGACAGCCTACCCCACTGGTTACTCCCACGACATAATCAATTGATGCCAGTTGTTCCGGCGAGGATCCCGACGACCCACTCCGGCGATCGACCTCCCTCCGATGGTGACACCTTCTCCGACGAACCCTACCGTCGGCCTCCCTTTATCCGGCTACTACTCAGGCAATCTTTTCTAGCGATCAACAGTCCGTCCCCTCCAGCGATCTCTTTCAGCAAACATTTATATTTCGGAAAATTCAACGTGGTACCCTCGAACTTTGACTGGTTGCACATGGTACCCAACTTGACAAGTTTGTGCATATGGTACCCCTGAATTTACCACTTTGTGCACATGGTATCCAAATAGTAACTTCCGTTAGATTTTCCGTTAAGTGATGATGTGTTAGTTAGTTGTTATGTAAATTAGTTAATATTA